>NW_026507113.1:0-41055 GCF_026875155.1 Cherax quadricarinatus | reverse complement strand
AAAGGTAAAATTGCCTTTTTAAAAGCCAAAACCCAAAAACGGCATTTTAAAACCCAAAGGCCAACATGGCCTTTTAAATGCCAGAACTATCACCCTGAGTTAATTAAGGTGAAATAACAGAGGCCTTAAAAGGGTGTATAAATAGCTTCTGTGAACGTGAGCTAAGAAATTACAGATCAAACAACCCTAACATCACACACCACAGCTGTATGACCCTTGTGGGTTTAGCGCTTAGCTTTGATTGTTCAAATGAAAGTAATCACACTCGACCCCTGCAACCAGAAACAGGCGAGTACAAACACACACACACACACACACACACACACACACACACACACACACACACACACACACACACACACACACAGCGCACACACACACACCACACACACACACAACACACACACACACACACACACACACACACACATACAGTGACGCACGACTTACAATTTCTCCCCCACTATTCATATGTAAATTCACAAACAGACCGCCATGTGTATGATACACAGAGGGTACAAGTGCAGCCCACACCTGGAGTGACATCACACCACTCACTTATATTATCTAACATATGAAGCCAGGGATATCTTTACTAACGTCTATTTACGTCTTCATAAACATCAAACAAATGAAGCTTGGAAAAGAAGCAGACATGCATTGCAATGTGATTTCTGTTCATAAAAGGGTCGCATGTTAAAGTACTGTGTATCTTATCCAGCGTGTCAACATTTTATGCCCTTTATCTCTATGTTAGGCTTGGTGTTGTACCAGACTGGTAGTGTGATTACTGAGTCTCTCTTAAAGAGGGGTTGTTGAGGTGGTTTGGTCATTTTGAGAGAATGGAGCAAAGAGAATGATTTGGAGAGCGTATAAATCTGTAGGGGAAGGAAGGCGCGGTAGGGGACCTCCTCGAAAAGGTTGGAGGGATGGGGTAACAGAGGTTTTGTGGGCGAGGGGCTTGGACTTCTAGCAAGCATGTGTGTGTTAGATGGGAGTGGAGACGAGTGGTTTTTGGGACCTGACGAGCTGTTGGAGTGTGAGCAGGGTAATATTTTGTGAAGGGATTCAGGAAAACCGGTTAGCCGGACTTGAATCCTGGAAATGGGAAGTACAATGTCTGCACTTTAAAGGAGGGGTTTGGGATATTGACAGTTTGGAGAGACATCTAAACTGTCGTATCTTAGCGCCTGTGCAAAGGCAGTGATTATGTATGAGTGATGGTGAAGTGTTGAATGATGAAAGTTTTTTCTTTCTTTTTAGGTTACCCTGCCTCAGTGGGAAACGGCCGACCTGTTTTTGTGGCATACATGTATTTGTAAAAGGCGTATGACAGGGTGAATAGGTGGGCAATGTAGGAGATATTGCAATTGTATGGAATAGGAGGTAAGTTATTGAAAGCGGTGAAAAGTTTTTACGAGGATAGTGAGGCTCAGGTTAGAGTATGTAGGAGAGAGGGAGATTATTTCCCAGCAAAAGTAGGCCTTAGACAAGGATGTGTGATGTCACCATGGTTGTTCAATTTATAGATGGGGTTGTAAGAGAAGTGATTGCGAGGGTCTTGGCAAGAGGTGTGGAGTTAAAAGATAAGCATCTAACACAAAGTGGGAGTTGTCACAGTTGCTCTTTGCTGATGGCGCAGTGCTTTTGGGAGATTCTGAAGAGAAGTTGCAGAGGTCGGTGGATGAGTTTAGTATGGTATATAAAAGAAGAAAATTAAAAGTGAATATAGGAAAGAGTAAGGTGATAACGATAACAAAAAAATCTGGTGACGAAAGATTGGATATCAGATTGGAGGGAGAGAGTATGGAGGAGGTGAATGTATTCAGATATTTAGGAGTGGACGTGTCAGCAGATGGGTCTATGAAAGATGAGGTAAATCATAGAATTGATGAGGGGAAAGAAGTGAGTGGTGCACTTAGGAGTCTGTGGAGACAAAGAACTTTGTCCGTGGAAGCAAAGAGGGGAATGTATGAAAGTATAGTTATACCAACGCTCTTATGTGAGTGTGAAGCATGGGTGATGAATGCTGCAACAAGGAGAAGGCTGGAGGCAGTGGAGATCTCATGTCTGAGGGCAATGTGTGGCGTGAATATAATGCAGAGAATTCATAGTTTGGAAATTAGGAGGAGGTGCGGGATTATCAAAACTATTATCCAGAGGGCTGAGGAGGGATTGAGGTAGTTCGGACATGTAGAGAAGATGGAACAAAATTAGATTGACTTCGAAAGTGTAATAATCTGTAGTGGAGGGATGGCGGGGTAGAGGCCGGCCTAGGAAAGGTTGGGGGAGGCGGTAAAGAAGGTTTTATATGCGAGGGCTTGGACTTCCAGCAAGTATGCGTGAATGTGTTAGGAGTGAATGAAGACAAATGTTTTTCAGGATTTTTACGTGCTGTTGGAGTGTAAGCAAGGTAACATTTATGAAGGGATTCAGGAAACCGGCAGGCCGACTTGAGTCCTGGAGATGGGAAGTACAGTGGGCTGCACTCTGAAGGAGGGTGTTAATGTTGCAGTTTTATAACTTTAGGGGAAAAGGTGCCTTGGCAAGAAGGGGATGGAGTAAAAGGGATGGTGGAATTTTTTTCTTTTTCGGGCCCCCGGGCCTTTTGGTGGGAAGCGGCCGATGTGTTAATGCGTTGTGTTAATAAAAAAAAATAATAAAACAATTTTTAAGTTTAAAAGCATAAAAAGTTTTTCTGGTACAGAAAGAGTTTATGTTTGTGATTTTTTGGGGAATGGGGCGTCTGGGGTTCGTGTGTAGCCCGGGAAAAATTTACTTTTTTAGGGGTCTACCCTAAAACAGTCATCAGGTGTCACCTGACAGACTGAACTGAGGGTTCAAATTTGTGAATTTTTCCCCATTAAAAAAATTTTCTCACAAAGGGGTTTGGGTGATTAAAAAAAAAAAAGGGACCTTTTTAGACATTTAAATATTTTTTTTTACATTCCCACAATTCCCAAAGTTCCCCCCGAGGCCAAGAAATTTTTTTTGAAAGTCATTTTACGAGTCAACATTTTAATTTTCGTTTCCAAAAAGTCAATAAATTTTTACCCAAAGAGGCCATTTTTTTGAAAGCAATGCCATCAATGTCAACGTTTGGGAAAAAATGGGGCAGCAAATAGTACAATTTGGCCCGCTTTTTCCCCAACTTGCAACCCCTGCTGTTTCTGTCTTCTTAACAAAATTTTCATTTTTTTTGCGTCTCCCCATAACTTCTGCAGTTTGTTGCTGCTCTCATTAAAATTCTTTCAGTTCTGTTGCCTGTTTTTTTTCCCATAAACATTTTGCATTTCCCCAAACCCCAAAAATTTTAAAAGAGACATTTAACACCTGATAAATGAGAATATTCAACACCCGATAAAGGGGATATTAAACACCTATAAAGGAGAGATATTCAACACCTGAAAAAAGGAGAAAATATTCAACAAACCCGATAAAGGGGAGTATTTAACACCCGATAAAAGGGGAGTATTCAACACCTGAAAAAAGGAAAAGGGTATTCAACACCCCGATAAAGGAGGGGATATTCAACACCGATAAGGAGAATATTCAACACCCGAAAAGGAGAGGGTAAATTCCCAAAACCTGTAAAAGGGGGAAAATATTCAAAAACCTGATAAAGGAGAGATAATTTAACATGTAAAGGAGAGAAAATTCAACACCCGATAAAAGAGAAATTCAACACCCTTTATAAAGGAAAAGATATTCAACACCTGATTAAGGAGAGATAATTTAAAAACCCCGATAAAGGAGAGATATTCAAAACCTGATAAAGGAAAAATATTCCCAAAAATGATTTAAAAGGGGGAGGGTAATTTAACCAAACCCGAAAAGGGGGAGATATTCAACACCGGGTAAAAGGGAGATATTTAACACCTGATAAAGGGGAAAATATTCCCCAAACCCGATAAAAGAGATATTCAAACCCTTATAAATGAGACATATTTAACACCTGATAAAGGGGGGGTATTCAACCTGATAATTTAGAAAATTTTTCAACCTTATAAAGGAAAAAGATATTCAACACCTGATAAATGAGACTATTCAACACCTGATAAAGGAGAGATATTCAACACCTGATAAAGGAGAGATATTCAACAACCTGATAAAGGAGAGATATTCACACCTGATAAAGGAGAGATATTCAACACCTGAAAAGGAAATATTCAACACCTGATAAAGGAGAGATATTCAACACCAGATAAAGGAGAGATATTCAAACACCTGATAAGGAAGATATTCAACACCTGAAAAAGGAGAATATTCAACACCTGATAAGGAGAGATATTCAACACCTGAAAAAAGGGAAAGAATATTCAACACCTGAAAAAGGATGAATATTCAACCCCTGATAAAGAAGGGATATTCAACACCTGATAAAGGAGAGATATTCCACCTGATAAAGGAGAGATATTCAACACCTATAAAGGAGAGATATTCAACACCTGATAAAAAAGAGATATTCAACACCTGATAAAGGAGAGATATTCAACACCTGATAAAGGAGAGATATTCAACACCTGATAAAGGAGAGATATTCAACACCTGATAAAGGAGAGATATTCAACACCTGATAAAGGAGAGATATTCAACACCTGATAAAGGAGAGATATTCAACACTGATAAAGGAGAGATATTCAACACCTGATATAAGGAGAGATATTCAACACCTGATAAAGGAGAGATATTCAACACCTGATAAAGGAGAGTATTCAACACCTGATAAAGGAGAGATATTCAACACCTGATAAAGGAGAGATATTCAACACCTGATAAAGGAGAGATATTCAACACCTGATAAAGGAGAGATATTCAACACCTGATAAAGGAGACATATTCAACACCTGGGTATCTCTGTTTAAGATAAGCTTCACCTTCACACAAACTTTTCTCAGTCTAATACGGAGACGACTTTCACAGTGGACAGTGGCAGACGGGAAGAGGTCATTCTGAAGTGGTCAGTGCCTCAGTCTTGATAGAAGTGGTCAGTGCCTCAGTCTTGATAGAAGTGGTCAGTTCCTCAGTCTTGATAGAAGTGGTCAGTGGCCTCATCTTGATAGAAGTGGTCAGTGCCTCAGTCTTGATAGAAGTGGTCAGTGCCTCAGTCTTGATAGAAGTGGTCAGTGCCTCAGTCTTGATAGAAGTGGTCAGTTCCTCAGTCTTGACAGAAGTGCTCAGTTCCTCAGTCCTGATAGAAGTAGTCAGTCCCTCAGTCTTGATAGAAGGTGATCAGTCCCTCAGCCTTGATAAAAGTGGTCAGTCCCTCAGCCTTGATAGAAGGTGATCAGTCCCTCAACCTTGATAGAAGTGGTCAGTCCCTCAGTCTTGATAGAAGGTGATCAGTCCCTCAGCCTTGATAGAAGTGGTCAGTCCCTCAGTCTTGATAGAAGGTGATCAGTCCCTCAGCCTTGATAGAAGTGGTCAGTCCCTCAGCATTGATAGAAGTGGTCAGTCCCTCAGCCTTGACAGAAGTAGTCAGTCTTTCAGTCTTGACAGAAGGTGATTAGTCCCTCAACCTTGATAGAAGTGGTCAGTCCCTCAGTCTTGATAGAAGGTGATCAGTCCCTCAGCCTTGATAGAAGTAGTCAGTCCCTCAGTCTTGATAGAAGGTGATCAGTCCCTCAGTCTTGATAGAAGTAGTCAGTCCCTCACTCTTGATAGAAGGTGATCACTCCTTCAGCCTTGATAGAAGTGGTCAGTCCCTCACTCTTGATAGAAGTGGTCAGTCCCTCAGTCTTGATAGAAGTGGTCAGTCCCTCAGTCTTGATAAAAGTAGTCAGTCCCTCTGTCTTGATAGAAGTGGTCAGTCCCTCAGCCATGATAAGTGATAAATCCTTTATAGGAGGAGGTCAGTTCCTCAGTCTTGATAGAAAGTGATCAGTCCTTTAGCACTGGTAGAGGGTGGTCAGTCCCTCATCCCTGATAGAAGGTGATCAGTCCCCTCAGCCTTGATAGAGGGTGATCAGTCCTCTCAGCCTTGAATGAGGGTGATCAGTCCCTTAGCCTGTTGAGAGGTGATCAGTCCCTCAGCCTTAATAGAGGGTGATCTGTCCCTCAACCTTGATAGAGGGGGATCAGTCCCTTAGCCTTGATAGAGGGTGATCTGTCCCTCAGCCTTGATAGAGGGTGATCTGTCCCTCAACCTTGATAGAGGGTGATCAGTCCCTCAGCCTTGATAGAGGGTGATCTGTCCCTCAGCCTTGATAGAGGGTGATCTGTCCCTCGGCCTTGATAGAGGGGGATCAGTCCCTTAGCCTTGATAGAGGGTGATCTGTCCCTCAACCTTGATAGAGTGTGATCAGTCCCTCAACCTTGATAGAGGGTGATCAGTCCCTCAACCTTGATGAGGGTGATCTGTCCCTCAACCTTGATAGAGGTGATCAGTCCCTCAACTTGATAGAGGGTGATCATCGTCCCTCAACCTTGATAGAGGGTGATCTGTCCCTCAACCTTGATAGAGGTGATCAGTCCTCAACCTGATAGAGGGTGATCAGTCCCAACCTTGATAGAGGGTGATCAGTCCCTCAACCTTGATAGAGGGTGATCAGTCCCTCAACCTTGATAAAGGGTGATCAGTCCCTCAACCTTGATAGAGGGTGATCAGTCCCTCAACCTTGATAAAGGGTGATCAGTCCCTCAACCTTGATAGAGGGGGGATCAGTCCCTCAACATCAACTGTATAATTTGTCCGCCAACTCTTTGTAATCTGTATCACTAACTGATAATTCAATGATGTAGTAAACACGGTGGGCGAGCCACTGGTAGATGGAGACCTACGTCTCCACCTCCGCCCCTGACCTCTACTGTCATCACTTGACCTCAACTATGTCATCACTTGACCTCACCTGTTCCTATGACACTATCTTCTACCAATCATAACTAATAAAGGACCAGAGATAAGGGGACAGAGAGCTCGCAACCCTCACTTGACCATATTAATAACCCTTCTTCTTCCTCTTCCTCTTCCTCTTCTTCTTCTTCTTCTTCTTCTTCTTCTCTTCTTTTCGCATTTTCTTCTTCTTCATTCTTCTTCTTCTTCTTCTTTCTTTCGGCATTTCTCTTGACTGTATATAGCTGAACTGCGCACCCATGTGTGTACTCGCCTATTTGTGGTTGCAAGGGTCGATTTACAGCTCCGCCCCCCCTCAGGGGGTACTATAGGTCCACTTTTCCAGGCTTTAAGATATTATTGTACCCCTTAAATGCTGGCATGGATCCTTCCCCCCCTACCATCCTTCCCCCTTTCCTCCTTCCCCCTACCATCCTTCCCCCCTACCATCCTTTCCCCTCCATCCTTCCCTTCCACCTCCCCCCCCTACCATCCTTCCCCTAAACCATCCTTCCCCCCCTACCATCCTTCCCCCCTACCAATCCTTCCCCCCCTACCATCTTTCCCCCTACCATCCTTCCTCCAGGGCCATCCTTCCCCCCCACTTAACCATTTTCCCCCTACCATCCTTCCCCCTACCTCCTCTCCCCCTACACCTTCCCCCTACCATCCTTCCCACCCCCTACCAAACCTTCCCCCCTACCATCTTCCCCCTCCCCCCTTCCATCCTTCCCCTCCTACCATCCTTCCCACCCACCATCCCTTCCCCACTACCATCCTTCCCCACCTTCCAATCCTTCCCCCCCTACCATCCCTTTCCCCCCTACTCCTTCCCCACTACCATCCTTCCCCCAACCATCCTTTCCCCCCTACCAAACCTTCCCCTACCATCCTTGCCCCCTACCATCCTTCCCCCTATCTCCTTCCCCCCACCATCCTTCCCCCTACCCCTCCTTCCCCCTACCATCCCTCCCCCCTACCATCTTCCCCCTTACCCCCCATCCTTTCCCCCCCTCCCCCCACCCTTTCCCCCCCTACCATTTTCCCCTTCCTTTCCCCCACCTCCTTTCCCCCCCACCTCCTTTTCCCCCTCCCTTTTTCCCCTACCACCCCCCTTCCCCTTCCCACCCCACCCTTTCCCCCCCAAACCCCCTTTCCCCCCTACCACCTTCCCCCCCCATCCTCCCCCTACCATTTCCCCCTCCCCCCCCCTCCTCCTTCCCCCTTTCCTCCTTCCCCCCACCACCCTTTTCCCCCTCCCATCTTCCCCTCTACCCCTTCCCCCTACCCATCCTTCCCCCAACCCACCTTTCCCCCTCCATCCTTCCCCCCCCACCACCTTCCCTCCATCCTTCCCTCCTCCCACCCCTTTCCCCCCAAACCACCCTTCCCCCCCCACCCTTTCCCTCCCACCTCCTTCCCCCTACCATCCTTCCCCAACTACACCTTTTAAATTTTCCCCACCCCCCATCATTCCCCCACTCCATTTTTCCCCCACACCCCCCTTCCCCCCATTCCATCCTTCCCCCACTCCATCCTTCCCTCCTCCTCCTTCCCCCCACCTCCTTCCCCCCTACCCATCCCCCCCTAATTCTTCCCCTACTCCATCCTTCCCCCATTTCCACCCTTTCCCCCCCACTCCCATCCTTCCCCCCGCTCCCACCCTTTCCCATCCTCCCTCCTTCCCCCCCTACCATTTTCCCCCTCCCACCCCCCCCTCCCTACCACCTTTCCCCCCCCCCACCCTTCCCCCCTCCCATCTTTCCCCCATCCCCACCCTTCCCCCTACCCCTTTCCCCCCTCCACCTTCCACCCTACCTTTCCCCCCTACCACCCCTCCCACCATCCTTTCCCCCCTCCTCCTTCCCCCAACCTCCTTTCCCCCCTACCCCCCTTCCCCCACTCTCTCTCCCATATTTTCCACTTCCTGATAACTCGAACGCTGAAAAAATTTCCTTTCCCAAATACCCCTATCTAAACATTCTTTTTCCCTGTTCCCCTTTGTCATTTTTTCGGGTTTTTTGTAAGTCATTATCATATCCTCCAATCACTCCAGTCCTCCATTTTCTTAAAAACTGAGTTCCCTTCCCTCTTTCTTTAGGATTTTACCCCCTTAGCCCCGGGAAATAGTCTTTTTTGCGTTTCTCTGCATTTTTCCCAAAATTTCTTAATGTGCTTGAGCGGGTTTGTGGGTTCCACCTGGTGTTGCATACAAAATTACGGGCCGGAAGTACAGGGTTTTTTAGTGTGTGTGTGTTTTGTGGGGTGTGTGGGGTTTTGGGGTGTGTGTAAAATATTTTACCCCCACTGCTACAGTGGGAAAACAAATTTTAAATTTGGGAGTAAGCCCCCTTTTCCAGGGGATAAATTTTGATTTGTGTTGTACCTGTTTTTTACACTTTACCCTTCACGCTACCCCTTAACTTTAAAAAGAAAAGGGTCCAAAGGAACGTTAGTAAAGTTTTTTCCCTGTTCCTTTGGTCCTACCCAGGGTTTCCCCGCAAAAGTCTTTTGCCATGGTCAACCCAGGGTTTCCGAAATTCATTTTCCATGGTCAACCCTTTTTTTCCACTTTACGTCTTGTTCCAGGGTTTCAAACCATGGTTCCAGCATACGTCTTTTTCCCCCATGGTCTACCCATGGTTTCCAGAAACGTCCTTGTTCAGGGGTTTCCCCATGGTTCCAGCTTTTCGTTTTGGTTCCATGGTCTCCCCATGGTTTTTCCAGCAAAACTTGTTTCAGGGCCCCCTACCCGGGTTCCCAGCATACGTCTTGTTCCTTGGGTCAAACCCCAGGGTTTTCCAGCTTTACGTCTTTTTCCCTGGTCTCCCCAATGGTTCCAGCTTACTTTCTTTTTCCAAGGTCTACCTTTGGCCCCAAAGGTTTACGTTTTGTTCCATGGTTACCCGGGCCCGATACTTGTTCCTGGTCAAACCCATGGCCCTCCCATACGCCCTTTTTCCCGGGTTAAAAAACCATGGCCCAGCATATTTTTCCCCTGGTTCCCCATGGCTCCAAGCATACGCTTGTTCCATGGTTCCCCAGGGTTTCCAGCATAGTTTTTTTCCGGGCCCTCCCCAGGGTTTTTCCAGCATACATCTTGTTCCATGGTCTACCCATGGTTCCAGCAAAAGTCTTTTTTCCAAATGGTCTAACCATGTTCCACATACTTTTTTTCCATGGTCTCCCCAGGGTTTCCCAGCATACTTTCCTTTTTTTTCCAGGGTTTCTACCCATGGCTCCAGCTTTCCCTTCTTGTTTCCAGGGGTTTTAACCCATGGTTCCAGCATACGTTTTGTTCCAAGGTCTACCCATGGTTCCAGCATAGGGGTTTTGTTCCATGGTCTACCCATGGTTCCAGCTTTACGATTTTTTCAATGGCACCCATGGCTCCAGCATACTCTTTTTCCATGGTCTCCCCCAAGGATCCAGCATCGTCCGTTCCGGGTTCTACCCATGGTTTCAGAAAAAACGCCCTTTTTTTTCCAGGGTCTCCCCATGGTTCCGCTTGGGTCTTTTTCCCCAGGGTCTACCAGGGTTTTTCCGGGATACTTTGGGCCCAAATGGCCCCCCCAAATGGTTCCAGCATACTCTTTTCCTGGGCTCCCCAGGGTTTCCGCATACCTTGTTCCATGGTCTACCCGGGTTCCAGCAACGTCTTGTTCCTGGTCTACCTTTGGTTCCAGAAATACGTCTTTTTCCCCATGGTCAAACCCCCGGGGGTTTTCCCCAAGCATACGTATTGTTCCATGTCAAACCCATGGTTCCAGCAAAACGCTTGTTCCAGATCTCCCCCATGGCACCTGATTTTTCGTTTGCTTCAGAAATTTACTACTGAACCCTCATTTTAAAATTCTTTTTCAAATTTCGTTTTGGAGGGGAAAAGGGTTGTATTTTTAAATTCCCTTTCCCATTATTTGATTGGGGACCCCCACTTCAAGGTCCCCTATTTACCCTTTGTTTCCCCGGTTTGTTAAAGTTAACCGAAGCCTCAGGTCATGTCTACCGGTTTTTGAAGTTATTCCATCGAGTTATTCAAACCCAAACGTTTGGGGCCGGGGACCTTGATAAAGGGTTTCCAGGCCCCGAAACGTTTTCTAAAAAATACGCCCAAAGTGTTTGCTCAAGGGTCTTTTAAAGCACTCTTTAGGGTATCGATTACCAAGGTGCGGCCGCGGGAAAGCCGGGTTTTTAACAGGCTCAAAACCCCCGGGGAGGCCTAGTCAAGGGCCAGACCGCGGGGGAGTTGACCCCGGGGAACCCCGGGGGTTTGACCCGGAAAGGGTTTTAATCGCTAAAATTTCCCCTTTTCCCCCTTTGGGCCCTGGTCCCCTCTGTTGATGTCGTCGCCCCTCTCCCATTTGCACCTGGAAACAACAACATTGAGGCTTGTTGGTGTTATACTTACCCTCTGCCAAGTGAAAAAAAACTAGATTTATTCAGGTGGATTAAAACGACTTTGAGTTATCGGTTTTTAAGCGGGTTTTTTGGTTTCCCCCCGGGGAAAGGGGTTTGTTAGGGCTGTGGTAATTTTTTAACCACAGCCCCGGGGGATGTTTCAGTCCCCAAAAATAGGTTTTAAAGAAAAACTCCCCAGTGTATAGACACTGAGAGACACCCCTTTTTGGTTTGTGGTTTTAAAAGACATTATTATATATATATATATATATAAAAATATATATTTTTATATATTTATATATTTATATATATATATAAATATTTAAATAATATATATATAATATATATTAAAAAATATATATATATTTATATATTTATTTAAAATTAATATTATATAATATATAAATTCCCTGTATTTTAAAAGTGTTCAAGGTCCCAGGACCGAAACGTTTTTTTAATATGTCTTTTAGGGGTTTGCTCGCGTGTCTTTCTAAACCAACTTGTGGGTTTTTTTCCCAAAGGTTTTTATCCCAACCTTTAGGTTTTTAAACCCGGGTGTTTCACTAGACATTTGCTCCGCCTAAATAGTTCGTGTTCCCTTTAAACCACCCTTTTTTTTCCTTTCTTTTTTTTTTCCCCCAAACTCACCAGTTAGCTTCTATTTGGGGTTAAAGCCCCCTGAAACCTTTAAACATATATATTTATATAAATATATTTTTTAAATAAAATATATATATATAAAAAATAAAAATTATATATATTATATATATTTAAAAATATTGCAATAAACCCCTGGGGGAAAAAAGTAATAAAAATCCAAGGTTTTTCGTACTACCACATTGCCCAAGGGAAAATATAAAAGTAATACATCAAAGGGGGGGGGTTAATTAAACAAGGAAACCCCACCCGGCAATTCCCCCCAAAAAAGGGGAAACCCCTCCCCGGTGGGCCGGGTTTGGGGCCAACAATACCGGGTCCCCCGGGGCAACCCACAAAAACGCATTCTCCCCCAAGGAAAAAAAAGTTTATTATTTTCCAATGTTTTTTTTAATTTTTTTAAAAATTTTTAAAAAACCCAAATTTTTTTAATTTAAATTTTTTTAAAAAAAAATCAAATTTTTATAAAACCAAAGGGAAAATTTTTCATTTTAAATTTTAACAAAACTGCTTTTTGTAAAAAAGATTAAATTATTTTTCTGTCGCCCCAGGGACTTGCTTATACAATTTTCCAACTTTTGAAAAAAATTTGGGAAAGGGTTTAAAAAATTTCTCTCACAAGAAAAAAATGGGAGCATTGGAATCTTTTTCCGGGTTTTTAAGGGCTATATTTTTTTTTTTAATCTAAGTTTGAGATTTTTAACCATTTTTAAACAGTAAAAATTTTTTATCGCAAATTTTACAAGGAATCTTAGACACATTCGTCACTTTTTGGGGGGAATTCTTTATATATTATATATATATATATATTTATAAAATAAAAATTTTAAAAAATATATATAAAATTTATATATATATTTTATAAAATATTTTATATTAAAAATCAAGGAATGAGAGGCGCAATTTGCAAGGAAAATCTCTACTGAGAGTTCAATCAGTCGCTCTACGAAATGCTTTTTTTTCTCCCCCACGTGGGGTAAATTAAAATCGGTTATTACGCGAGGTTTTGAAGAGGAGGGAAAAAATTGACTTTTAAAAGGGTCCGTTTTTAAATCAAAACCCCGAAAAAAAACAATTGGAAGTTTTCAGGAATAAGCAAAAAACCCCCTTTTTTAAAAAAAATTTATCTGGGGGAAAAATCGCCCCCTTGAACAAATAATTATGTTCTTAAAGGGTCAGGATCCCGACAAAAACATACCTCCCTTTTGGTATTATAAACAGTCAATAATAAATTTAAATATATATTTATAAAATATAAGGGGGTCCCCCCTCTGGGGGTAAATTGTGGGACCCATAGCCTCGGAGAAGTGGAAAAAAAAAGGGCTTCAGGGAAGAATATTTGGATTTTTTTCCTGAAGCCTTTTTAAATATTCCATTTCCCCCCTACCACTCCATTTTTAAACAAATTTTTTTTACCAACATGAATATTTTATTCATAATATGGCACAGAATTTTAAGGGGATACATTGTTTAAAATAAAGGGGCATATACGGCAGTTGTTACAAGGCACCAGCAAAAAAACAAAAATGTGAAGGGGGTGAATTTGAGAAACAATTTAAAGATCATCAAATTGAGAGTCGTGAAGAAGAATATTGGGGTCACAAACACATCTTGGCCTTTTATCTATTCCTTTTTCCCCAGCATCACAGACACGGGGGAAAAACTCTTCCCCGCTTTTCCAGACGGGGGGAAAAGCTCTTCCCCCCGCATCACAGGGCAGGGGGAACCTCTTCCCCCATCACAGAAAAAGGGGGGGAAAACTTTTTTTCCCCGCATCACAGACACGGGGGAAAAAAGCTCTTCCTCAGCCCTCACAGAAAACGGGGGAACAGCTCTTCCCCCCCCCCACAGACAAGGGGGAAAAGCTCTTCCCCAGCAAACACAGACACGGGGGAACAAGGGTCTTTCCCCCGCATCACAGACACGGGGGAAAAAGGGTCTTCCCCACATCACAGACACGGGGGGGAAAAGCTCTTCCCCCGCATCACCCGGGCACGGGGGGAACAAACCTTTTCCCCGCATCACCAAAACCCCGGGGGAAAGCTCTTCCCCGCATTTCCGGGCAGGGGGGAAAAGCTCTTTCCCCCGAAACACAGACAGGGGGGAACAGCTCTTCCCCGCATCACAAAACACCCGGGGGGCCCGCTCTTCCCCAAACATCACAGACCCCGGGGGGGAAAACTCTTTCCCCCGCCCCCACAGACACGGGGGAACAGCTTTTTCCCCACCCTCACAGACACGGGGGGGGAAAAGCTTTCCCCGCATCACGGGGGAGGGGGAACAGCTCTTCCCCCCGCTTTTCCCGACAGGGGGGAAACCGTCTTCCCCAGCATCACGGGGGAGGGGGGAAAGCTCTTCCCCCCCATTTAAGACAAGGGGGAAAAAGGGTTTTTCCCCAGCCCTCACCGGGCAGGGAGAACACTTTTTCCCCAGCCCTCAAGACACGGAGGAACAGCTCTTCCCCAGCATTTACAGACAGGGGAACAGCCTTCTTCCCCAGCATCACAGACAGGGAGAACAGCTCCCTTCCCGCATCCCCAAAAAGGGTAAACAGTCTTTTCCCCAGCATCACGGGGAGGGGGAAAAAGCTTTTTCCCCAGCATACAAACCGGGGGGAAAAGCTCTTCCCCACACCACAGAACGGGGGGAAAAGCTTTTTCCCCCATCACAGGCAGGGGGAACAGCTCTTTCCCCGCATCCGGGAGGGGAACCGCCTTCCCCAATCACGACACGGGGGAAAAAGCTCTTTTCCCCGCATCCAGACACGGGGGGGAAAAGCTTCCCTTTCCCCGATCACAGACACGGGGGAACAGTTCTTCCCCGCATCACAGACACGGGGGGAAAAGTCTTCCCCAGCACCAAGGGCACGGGGGAACAGCTCTTCCCCAGCCCACTGGGCACCCGGGGGAACACTCTTCCCAAACACCCCAGACACGGGGGGAACAGCTCTTCCCCAAAACCCCATCAGGGGGGAAAGGGTCTTCCCCCCAACACAGACAGGGGGGAAAAACCTTCCCCCATCACCCGACACGGGGGGAAAAAAGCTCTTCCCCACATCACAGACACGGGGGGGAAAAGTCTTCCCCGCCCCACAGACACGGGGAACACTCTTCCCCACATCACAGACACCCGGGGGAAAAAGCTCTTCCCCAGGGTTCCCCGGGAGGGGGAACCGCTCTTCCCCGGGTTTACGGGGCAGGGGGAACAAACTCCCTTTCCCCAGCATCACGGGAGGGGGGAACCCTCTTCCCCCGCATCCAGACCCCGGGGGGAAAAGCTCTTCCCCCATCACAGACAGGGGGACCCGCTCTTCCCCCGGGATCACAAAAACACGGAGGGGAAAAGCTTTCCCCAGCATCACAGACAGGAGAACAGGGTCTTCCCCCCGCATCACCAAAAGGGAGGGAAAAGCTCTTCCCCCGCATCCCCGACAGGGGAAAAGCTCTTCCCCACCCTCACGGGCAGGGGGGGAAAAGCTCTTCCCCCGCATCACAGACACGGGGGAACCCGTCTTCCCCAGCCCCAGACACGGGGGAACAGCTCTTCCCCCCCCCCTGACAGGCAGGGGGAACAGCTCTTCCCCGCATACGGACAGGGGGAACCCGCTTTCCCCCTTCCCCCAGACACGGGGGGAAAAGCTCTTCCCCCATCAAAAGACACGGGGGGAAAAGCTCTTTTCCCCCCATCCCAGGGCACGGGGGAAAAAGTTTCTTCCTCAAACACCACAGAACCCCCCGGGGAACCCGCTCTTCCCCCGCACCACAGACCGGGGGGGAAAAGCTCTTCCCCAACACCAAAAGACACGGGGAAAAGCTTAACGCAGCCCCCACAGCACGGGGGGAAAAGCTCTTCCCCCGCATCACAGGGCACGGGGGGAAAAGCTTCTTCCCCAACACCCCAGACACGGGGGAACGTCCCCCAGCATCACGGAAAAAAGGGGAACAGCTCTTCCCCCGCACCCCCAGACATTGGGGGAACAGCTCTTCCCCCCCCACAGAAAACCGGGGGAAAAGCTCTTCCCCAGAATCAGGCGTGAGAACAGCTTTTTCCCCAGCACACCCTAAGGGGAAAAAAGCTCTTCCCCAGCATCACGGGCCCGGGGGAACAGCTCTTTCCCCCGCATCACAGACACGGGGGTAAAAAACTCTTTCCGGGAGGACCACAGCACGGGGAAAGGGGGCCCGCCCCGATCAGGGCAGGGGGGGAAAAGCTCTTTTCCCCAGCATCACGGGCAGGGGGGCAGCTCATCCCCACACACAGACCCGGGGGAAAAGCTTTCCCCCGCTTTACAGACAGGGGGAACAGCTCTTCCCCAGCAAACACGAGCAGGGGGAACAGCCTTCCCCCCATCACAGACAGGGGGGAAAAAAAAGCTCTTCCCCACATCACAAAACAGGGGGAAAAAGCTTTTCCCAGCATCACGGGCGGGGGGGCAGCTCTTCTTTCCGAACACAGGGCACGGGGGAAAACCTTTCCCCCCTTCCCCCCGCAAACAAAGGGCGGGGGGAAAAGCTCTTCCCCAGCATTTACGGGCCAGGGGGGAAAAGCTTTTCCCCCGCATCACAGACAACGGGGGAAAAGGGTCTTCCCCCGCATCAAGACCCGGGGGAAAACCCTCTTCCCCAGCATCACGGGCAGGGGGGCAGCTGTTCCCCAGCAAACACAGACAGGGGGAAAAAGCTCTTCCCCCGCCTCACAGAAAAGGGAGAACACTCTTCCCCGCATCACAGACAGGGGAAAAAGCTCTTTCCCCGCATCACGGGGAGGGGAACAGCTCTTCCCCTCACACACAGAAAACGGGGGAAAAGCTCTTTTCCCCCACCAAAAGAAAACGGGGGAACGCCCCTTCCCCAGCATCACGGGCAGGGGAACAGCCCCTTCCCCAGCGTCACGGGGAGGGGGAACACTCTTCCCCCGGATCACACACACGGGGGGAAAAGTTCTTTTCCCCCGGGATCACAGGACACGGGGGGGGAAAAGCCTTCCCCCCGCTCCAAAAGACCGGGGGAACAGCTCTTCCCCAGCATCACGGGAGGGGGAAAAAGCTCTTCCCCCGCATCACGGGGAGGGGGGGGAACAGCTCTTCCCCAGCATCACGGGAGGGGGAAGAGCTCTTCCCCTCACCACAGACACCCGGGGGGAAAAGCTCTTTCCCCCGCACCCCGGGCCCGGGGGAACAGCTTTTTCCCCAGCATCACGGGGGAGGGGAAGAGCTTTTTCCCAGCACCACAGCACGGGGGAAAAGCCCCTTCCCCAAACATTTACGGGAGGGGGAAAAAGCTCTTCCCCAGCATACGGGCAGGGGGAACAGCTCTTCCCCCGCATCAAGGGAGGGGGAAAAAAGCTTTTTCCGGAAACATCACCCAAAAACGGGGGAAAAAGCTCCTTTTCCCCCGCATCACAGGGCACGGGGGAAAAAGCTCTTCCCCGCAACCCCAGACAAAGGGGGAAAAGTTTCCCCAGCACCACAGACACGGGGGAACCCGCTCTTTTCCCCCCCACCACAGGGCCCCGGGGAACAGCTCTTCCCCACATCACGGGGCAGGGGGAACAGTTTTTCCCCCCACCCCAGGGCACGGGGGGGCAGCTCTTCCCCCGGGAACCCCCAAAACAGGGGGAACAGCTTTTCCCCAGCAAACCCCAGACACGGGGGTTTCGGAGAACAGCTCTTTTCCCCAAACATAAAAAACAGGGAGAACAGGGTCTTTTTCCCCCGCATCACAACAAAGGGGAACAGTCTTTTTTCCCGCACCAAACAAGGAGAACAGCTCTTTCCCCGCATCACGGGAAAGGGAGGAAAAAGCCCTTTTCCCCAGCCCTCACAAACAAGGAGAACAGCTCTTCCCCCAGCATCACAAAACCGGGGGGAACAAGGGTCTCTTCCCCAGCATCACAAACAGGGAGAACAGCTCTTCCCCAGCATCACAGACACGGGAGAACAGCTCTTCCCCAGCATCACAAACAGGGGGAACAACTCTTCCCCAGCATCACAGACACGGGAGAACAGCTCTTCCCCAGCATCACAAACAAGGAGAACAGCTCTTCCCCAGCATCACAGACACGGGAGAACAGCTCTTCCCCAGCATCACAAACAGGGGAACAACTCTTCCCCAGCACCACAGACACGGGGGAACAGCTCTTCCCCAGCATCACAGACACGGGGGAACAGCTCTTCCCCAGCATCACAAACAGGGAGAACAGCTCTTCCCCAGCATCACAGACACTGGAGAACAGCTCTTCCCCAGCATCACAAACAGGGGGAACAACTCTTCCCCAGCATCACAGACACGGGAGAACAGCTCTTCCCCAGCATCACAGACACGGGAGAACAGCTCTTCCCCAGCATCACAAACAGGGGGAACAACTCTTCCCCAGCACCACAGACACGGGGGAAACACAGCTTTTGTTCCCACTGTGCAGCTGGCATATCCAACAGTGCAGCAGCATACTGCTGATCTATTCAATTTTGCTTAATAAATAAAAAGATCCCGCATCACTGCCAGACGTCTAAACAAATAGGCACCATAAATGTTAAAATTGTTGTACCGGTTAAATGTGTTGTGGAGCTCAACTCACACGATGAAATCTCAGTCATGATTAAAATCTACGTTTATTTAAGTCGTAATAAGAAGCATGCAATGCTTTCAATGCATGAGAGGTTGCATGAGGTATGTGCAGGAGTGTTAGTCAGTCACAGCAACCAGATAGAAAATTTGTGTGTGTGTTTGTTTGTGTGTGTGTGTGTGTACTCACCTATTTGTACTCACCTATTTGTGGTTGCAGGGGTCGAGTCTTAGCTCCTGGCCCCGCCTCTTCACCGGTTGCTACTAGGCCCTCTCTCTCCCCGCTCCATGAGCTTTATCAAACCTCGTCTTAAAACTGTGTATGGTTCCTGCCTCCACTACGTCATTTTCTAGGCTATTCCACTGCCTTACAACTCTATGACTGAAGAAATACTTCCTACTATCTCTCTGACTCATTTGTGTCTTCAACTTCCAATTGTGGCCTCTTGTTTCTGTGTCCCCTCCCTGGAACATCCTGTCTTTGTCCACCTTGTCTATTCCACGCAGTATTTTAATGTCGTTATCATGTCTCCCCTGACCCTCCTGTCCTCCAGTGTCGTCAGGCCGATTTCCCTTAATCTTTCTTCATAGGACATTCCCCTTAGCTCTGGAACTAACCTTGTCGCAAACCTTTGTACTTTCTCTAGTTTCTTGACGTGCTTTATCAAGTGCGGGTTCCAAACAGGTGCTGTGTGTGTGTGTGTGTGTGTGTGTGTATGAGTGTGGTGTGGTGTGTGTGTATGTGTGTGTGTGTGTGTGTGTGTGTGTGTATGTGTGTGTGTGTGTGTGTGTGTGTGTGTGTGTGTGTGTGCAAAAGATGGGCACTGTAATGACAGGTGGCACAGGCAGTGAACAAATAAGACAGGTGTAGGTCTCAGGTGCTAAAGAAACAAGAAATGAGTGGCGCTGGCGAGATAGAGATGCAGAGTAGCACAGGTGTGGCGGAAGTACGTATGCAGAGTACCACAGGTGAGAAACGAACACAGGTGCAGATCACCACAGTTGAGACAGAAACCTCGTTGCAAAGGGATACTATACATGAGACACGGTAATAACAAGATAAGCAACATGATGGACAAGCAAACCACGGAACGGGTGGGGTTTGCTTGCAATCGTGTTTTGATATTTCGTGAGACATGATATACCTTTACCTTTGAAGAGTTTCGAGAGTTTCTCTACTCTCTGAGCCCGGCCATGGGCCAGGCTCGTTTGGAATATCTTCGGCGCATAACAGAGAGGAAGACAAAGAAAAAATTGAAGATACAATGGGAGATAAAGCAGAACAGTGTACGTATTATGAACTGGAAGTTTGTACTCAGGAAAGGTGTAGATATCTATGCATGTGAAGGTGCTCTGAGGTGCTGAGAAAAGGTTGGTGCTGCTTTGGTCATGAGTTTGTGTCAGTCAATAGATGCAGGAATTTTTTTTTTACTTAAGCTGGCTAAGGGTCCATGTGAACTTTGGGCAACACAGTAAACCAGCACTTCAGACACCAGGGCCAAGCATACACCAGACAACCTTAAAGGAACTGCCAATATGTACACCGCGAGACATATTACAAGACGGTGCAGTATACGAGTTACTAAGCATGATGCATCTTTGTCGCCTTCATGTCAAGGAGTACAGGTCAAAGGACTTCAAACCTTCTCAGTTACTGAAGTGCTTGCTTGAACTTATACGTGCAATACACGTTCTCTGTATATTCTCTAGACCTGCAATTTCACACGACTTAAAAGTGGTTGTCAGTGTACAGCATGTGCAAAGAAAATGATAGGATGGATAATGAGAACTTTCAAAGCGAGAGATGCCAAGCCAATGATGATCCTTTTCAAATCACTTGTTCTCTCTAGGCTGGAATACTGCTGTACATTAACATCTCCATACAAAGCAGGTGAAATCACAGATCTAGAGAGTGTACAGAGATCCTTTACTGCACGTATAAGTTCTGTCAAGCACCTTAACTACTGGGAACGCTTGGAAGCACTTGACTTGTACTCGTTGGAACGCAGGAGGGAGAGGTATATCATAATCTACACTTGGAAAATCTTGGAAGGAATGGTCCCAAATCTGCACACAGAAATCACTCCCTACGAAAGTAAAAGACTGGGCAGGCGATGCAAAATGCCGCCAATAAAAAGTAGGGGCGCCATTGGTACACTAAGAGAAAACACCATAAGTGTCCGGGGCCCAAGACTGTTCAACAGCCTCCCATCAAGCATTAGGGGAATTGCCAATAAACCCCTGGCTGCCTTCAAGAGAGAGCTGGACAGATACCTAAAGTCAGTGCCGGATCAGCCGGGCTGTGGCTCGTATGTCGGACTGCGTGCAGCCAGCAGTAACAGCCTAGTTGATAGGCCCTGATCCATCGGGAGGCCTGGTCATGGACCGGAATAACCTCCAGGTAACCTCCAGGTAAGTCCTTCATGACCAATTTTCACCCTAATGAGTGGTTAGAATTAAATTTATATTCCATTCTAGCTTTTATTTTCCTTAAATTTCTCCATAATGGAGAAGTTGAAATTTGTCCTCATTGAATATCATTCATTTCTGTCTCCCACTGGAAGATAATGTTTATGTCTTCAGTGGTGTCACTTTCGTGCAAATTATTGTATACACAAACAACCCGCAAATAGGATTTTTATGACGACGTTTTGGTCCGATTTGGACCACCAGCCACATCTTGCTCTTAGCTAATATGTCCTGTGTCAGATATAAGAATGAGGATAAGTATGGGGGTAAAAATACTGTGTCTTGGGGAGAGGGATACTTTTTAAAGTATTCCTCACACAGCGCGAGAACACTGTCAACATCAGTGGGTCTAAACTATTCAACACACTGCCGGCAGACATCAGAAATACTGCAGGAACAAGTGAAGAAATCGCCAAGATGACTCTGAGTGGCTACCTCTGCCAGATCAACCGGGCTGTGACGTATATATACGTCAGGTGACCACTTGGTTGACCAGGAAGCCACTATAATAATAATAATAATAATAATAATAATAATAATAATAATAATAATTTAACATGATACAGTGTTTGTACATAGATGGTTGACATTTATTCGTGCCTGTAGAAAGCCAATAGTTATGCAGAGCAGGTCAGGCTGCGGACGTATACCTGGGAGGTGTTCCGGGGGTCAACGCCCCCGAGGCCAGGTCCATGACCAGTCCTCGCTGTGGATCAGGACCTGTTACTGCCGGGCCGCACGCAACCTCATGTATGAACCACAGCCCGGTGGTCAGGTAGAAAGACTCTCGAAATCAGTCACGGGTATATCACAGGCGTCAGCTTTGCTCCCTTCGTCTTTAATAATTAATAAAACTAATAAATGAAGACTGAGAAGCTTGTGCAACATTTGGGAATCTTTACTGTGACGACAGTTCGCCAGCCAGTGGCTTTCTCAGTCCAATATAGAGAGGAACGGTAGGAAGATGAGGAGGAAGTGTCAGGTAATCAGTCCCTCAGCCTGGAGTCGTTAGTTCAGTCCATCACACGATAAACTAATATTACTATTCCATGTTGCCAAAAAAGAACAGGAATAAAAGGGAGATAAGATAGGAAGAAGGCAAGGAGAAGAGAAGAAGGGAGAAGGGGGGGGGTTCAATGGGTGATTTTAGAGGGGAAATAGTGGGGAGGGGGATTCCCCTTATTGGGAGACAGAGAAGGAAGGGAAGGAGGAAAGCATTTAGGAGGCCAAAAAGAGAGAGGAATAAAAAGAGGGAAAAAAAGAAGACGAAACTATAAAAGAAAGAGAAAGCAAAGAGAGTTAAAAAGAGAAAGGAGGAAGCAGAGAGGAGCAAGAGGACGAAAGAAAAAGGATAGAAGGAAGCAAGGAGGGAGAGCAATGAGGGAGGAGGAGTGAGAGGAGCAGGCGGTAGCTAGGGAGAGAAGGTGAAGAGGAGAGGAAGCAAGGAATAGACAGGAAGCAAGATTGGTGGATTATAAGAACGATAAGAAAGAAGGAACACTGCAGATCAAGAGGGGGGGGGGAGGGGGGTGGGAGAAAAAAGGGAGCAAGGAACGTAATTAATGAAAGGAGAGGGTCGGAGCAGCAAGAGAGAGGAGAAGAGAGAGAGGAGAGAGGAGGAGAGGGGAGAAGAGAGAGAGAGAGAGAGAGAGAGAGGAGAGAGAGAGGAGAGAACAGAGAGAGAGAAGACAGTGAGAAGACAGAGACAGAGGTCCAGAGACAGAGACAGAGGAGAGAGACAGAGAGAGAGAGAGAGAGACGAGACAGGAGAGAGAGATGTGACAGAGAGAGAGAGAGTTAGAGAGGAGGTGAATGTTGCAGGTTTCATAGCCAGCTGGTTCACAGCCAGGCAGCTCTCTCTATGCCGACCTTAACTGACCCGGTGATCTCTGCCTGTCCTTGTAATTATACACCCACCGCCCACATCTACCACCCACACATCACCGCCACAACCACACCCACAACCCACTGCCCACCACAGATTACATACACATTCACCAAGTGTCGAACATGATGCAACTGCCCTGAAACAGCAGTTAATTCACATGTTTGGGACGGTAGTGTGGTGACAGTAGTGTGGTGAAGTAGTGTTGGGTGAAGATAGAGCTGTAGGTGGACGGTAGTGTAGGTAACGGGGTAGTGTTGGTTGGACAGTAGTGTAGGTGAAGGTAGTGTAGGTGAGGTAGTGTAGGTGACGGTAGTGTAGGTGAAGGTAGTGTAGGTGACGGTAGTGTGGTGGACAGTAGTGTAGGTGAAGGTTTAGTGTGGGGAAGGTAGTGTAGGTGACGGTAGTGTAGGTAAACGGTTTAGTGTTGGTGACCGTATTAGTGACGGTTAGCTGCAGGTAAACGGTAGGGTTGGTAACGGTAGTTGTAGGTAAAGGAGTGTAGGTGACGGTTGTGTAGGTAACGGTTAGTGTAGGTGACGGGTAGTATATGGTAAGGTAGTGTTAGTAACGTAGTGTTGGTAACGGTAGTGTTGGTAACGGTAGTGTAGGTGGACGGTAGTGTAGTAAACTGTAGTGTTCGTGAACGGTAGTGTAGGTGACGGTAGTGTAGGTGACGGTAGTGTAGGGAACGGTAGTGTTGGTAACGGTTGTGTAGGACGGTAGTGTTGGATGTCGGTAGTGTAGGTAACGGTAGTTATAGGTAACGGTAGTTGTAGCGTGACGGTAGTGTAGGTGACGGTAGTGTTGTGTGACGGTGAGTAGGTGACTGGTAGTGTTGGTGACGGTTAGTGTTGGTGACGGCGTAGTGTAGGTGACGGTGTGTGATGGACGGTTAGTGTAAGATGACGGTAGTGTAGGTGACGGTAGTGTAGGTACGGTACTGTTGGTGGTACGGTAGTGTGGTACGGTAGTTAGGTATAACGGTTAGTGTTGGTAACGGTAGTGTAAGGAACGGTTAGTGTTGGTAACCGGTAGTTGTAGGAACGGTCCGTGTTCGGTAACGGTAGTGTAGGAACGGTTGTGTTGGTTGTCGGTACTGTAGGGTAACGGTAGTGTAGGTGACCGTAGTGTAGGTGCGGTAGTGTTGGTGACGGTTTAGTGCTGGTTGTCGGTAAGTAGGTGACGGAGTGCAGGTTGACAGTAGGTGTAGGTGACGGTAGTGTATGTGACGGTTAGAGTTGGGAACGGTAGTGTATTAACGGTAGTGTAGGTGACGGTAGTGTGGTGACGGTAGTGTAGGTGACGGTAGTGTAGGTGAACGGTAGTGTAGGTGACGGTAGTATAGGTGACTGTAGTGTAGGTGACGGTTAGTGTAGGTGACGGTGGTGTAGGTGACGGTTGTGTTGGTGACGGTATAGTGTTACGGTGACGGCAGTGTAGGCGTCGGCAGTGTAGGTGACGGTTGTGTGGACGGATTAGTGTAGGTGACGGTAGTGTAGGAGACGGTTGTGTTGGTGACGGTAGTGTAGGTGACGGTAGTGTAGGTGACGGTAGTTATTGGTGACGTTAGTGTAGGTGTCGGTAGTGTAGTGGACGGTAGTGTAGGTGACGGAAGGTGTAGGTGACGGTAGCGTTGGTGACGGTATAGGCTAGGTGACGGTAGTGTAGTGACGGCCAGTGTAGATGACGGAGAGTAGGTGACGGTAGTGTAGGTGACGGTTATAGTGTAGGAGACGGTAGTGTTGGTGACGGTAGTGTAGGTGACGGTCTGTAGGTGACGGGAGTGTTGGTGCTGTAGTAGTTAGTGTAGGTGACGGTAGTGTAGGTGACGGTAGTGAAGGTGACGGTAGTGTAGGTGATGGTTAGTGTAGGTGACGGTAGTGTAGGAGACGCTAGTGAAGGAGACGGTAGGTATTGGTGACGGTCGGCTAGTGTTGGTGTCGGTTGTGTATGGTGACGGTAGTGCTGGTGACGGTTGTGTAGGTGACGGTAGTTTAGGTGACGGTAGTGTAGGTGACGGTTTACTTGTAGGAGACGGTAGTGATGGTTGCGGTAGTGTTTGTTGGGACGGTAGTGTTGGTGACGGTAGTGTAGGTGACGGTAGAGTAGGTGTTGTAGTGTAGGTGTCGGTAGTGTAGGTGTCGGTAGTGATGGTGAGGTAGTGTTGGTGACGGTAGTGTAGGTGCGGTTAGTGTAGGTGCTCGGTATAGTTAGTGTAGGTGAGGGTGTGTAGGTGACGGTAGTGTAGGTTATGGTATGGTGACGGTAGTGTAGGTGACGGCAGTTGTTGGTGACGGTGGTGTAGGTGACGGTAGTGTAGGTGGACGTAGTTTGGTGACGGGTAGTGTGGTGACGGGTAGTGTAGGTGACAGGTCAGTTAGTGTTGGTGACGGTAGTGTAGGTGACTGTAGGTGTAGGTGACGGTAGTGTTGGAGACAGTAGTGTTGGAGGGAGACGGTAGGTTGGTGACGGTAGTGTAGGTGACTGTAGTGTTGGTGACGGTGTAGTGAAAGGTGAACGGTCGTGTAGGTGACGGTATTGTTGGTGACGGTAGTGTAGGTGACTGTATTAGTGTAGGTGACGGTAGTGTTAGGTGACGGTAGTGTAGGTGACGGTAGTGTTGGTTGACGGTAGTGTAGGTGACGGCTTTGTGTAGGTGATGGTTAGTGTTGGATTGACAGTAGTGGAGGTACGGTAGTGTAGGTGATGGAAGTGTAGGTGGCGGTAGTGTAGGAGACGGGTAGTGTAGGTGACGGTAGTGTAGATAACGGCTAGTGTAGGTGACGGTAGCTGTAGGTGATGGTATTGTAGTTGACGGTTAGTGTAGGAGACGGTTAGTGTGTAGGAGACGGTTAGTGTAGGTGACGGTTTAGTTTAGATGTTAGTAAGTGTAGGTGCGGTAGGAGACAGTAGTGTAGGAGACGGTAGTGAGGTGACGGTAGTGTAGGTGACGGTAGTGTTGGTGTCGGTGGTTGTAGGTGTCGGTAGTGTGGGTAACGGTAGTGTAGGGGTCTGTAATGTTGGTGACGGTAGTGTAGGTGATGGTAGTGCAGGTGAGGTAGTGTAGGTTGTGGTAGTGTAGCAGCAGTAGTGTAGGTGACGGTAGTGTAGCAGACAGTAGTGTTAGGAGTCGGTGTGCAGGTGTCGGTGTGTAGGTGATGTAGTGTAGGTGACGGTAGTGTAGGTGATGGTTAGTGTAGGTGACGGTAGTGTAGGTGATTGTAATGTAGGTGACGGTAGTATAGGTGATGGTAGTGATAGGTGACGCTAGGAGACGGTAGTGTAGGTGACGGTAGTGTAGGTGGACGGTAGTTGTAGGTGGACGGTAGTGTTAGTGGACGGTAGTGTTAAGGTGACGGTAGTGTAGGTGACGGTAGTGTAGGGTGACGGTAGTGTAGGTGACGTAGTTGAAGGTGACGGTAGTGTAGGTTGGTAGTGTAGGTGACGTCGTTGTAGTGACGGTAGTGTAGGAGACGGTAGTGAGGAGACGGTAGTTGTAGGTGATCGGTAGTGTAGGTTCGGTAATGTAGGTGACGGTAGTGTATGTACGGTAGTTTAGGTGACGGGTAATTAGTGACGGTAGTGTAGGTGCGGTAGTGTAGGTGCGGATGGTGTAGGTGACGGTAATGTAGGTGTGGTAGTGTAGGTGACGGTAGTAGGTTGACGGTAGGAGACGGTAGTGTAGGAGACGGGTAGTGTAGGTCGACGGTAGTGTAGGTGACGGTGGTGTAGGTGGGACGGTATAGTGTTAGGTGGGTAGCTGAGGGACTGTTGTGTAGGTGACGGTAGTGTAGATGTCGGTATAGTGTAGGTGACGGTAGTGAAGGTGAAGTAGGAGACAGTAGTGTAGGAGATGGTGTAGTGTAGGTGACGGTAGTAATAGGTGACGGTAGTGTAGGAGATGGTAGTGTAGGTGACGGTAGTGTAGGTGACGGTAGGTTGTGTAGGTAACGGTAGTGTAGTAACGGTGTGTAGGTGACGGTAGTGTAGGTTCGGTGGTGTGGGTGTCAGTAGTGTAGGTAACGGTAGTGTAGGTGACGGTAATTTAGTGACGGTAGTGTAGGTGATGGTAGTGTAGGTGACGGTAGTGTAGGTGACGGTAGTGTAGGAGACAGTAGTGTAGGCGACGGTAGTGCAGGTTTTGTCGTAGTGCAGGTGTCGGTAGTGTAGGTGACGGTAGTGTAGGTGATGGTAGTGTTGGTGACGGTAGTGTAGTGACGGTTAGTGTAGGTGACAGATAGTGAGTTGTCGGTAGTGTAGGTGTCGGTAGTGTAGGTGACGGTAGTGTTGGACGGTAGTGTAGGTGACGTAGTGTAGGAGACGGTAGTGTAGTGACGGTAGTGTGGTATAACGGTAGGGTTGGGTGAATGGTTAGTGTAGGTGACGGTCGTGTAGGTGACGGTAGTTGTAGGAACGGTAGTGTAGAAGACGGTAGTGTAGGTGTACGGTTAGTTGTAGGTGACGGTAGATGTAGATGACGGTAGTGTAGGTAACGGTAGTGTACGTGACGGTCGTGTACGTGATGGCAGTGTAGGTGACGCGTATTTAGTGTAGGGTGACGGTAGTGTAGGTGACGGTAGTGTAGGAGACGGTAGTGTAGGAGACGGTAGTGTAGGTGTCGGTTGAGTTAGGTGACGGTAGGTAGGTGTCGTGTAGTGTTGGTGACGGTAGTGTAGGTGACGGTAGTGTAGGTGACCTTATTGTAGGTGACGGTAATGTAGGTGACGGTAGTGTAGGTGACGGTTGGAGACGGTAGTGTAGGCGGGACGTTAGAGTAGGTGAGGGAGTTGTAGGTGACGGTTTGCGTAGGGTCCCCCCCATAGGTAACGGTAGTGTAGGTGATGGTATGTAGGTGATGTTGGTAGATGTAGGTGAGCTGTAGTTTAGGTAACGGTAGTGTAGGTGATGATGGTAGTGTAGGTGACGGTAGTGTAGCGTGGACGGTAGTGTAGGAGAAGTAGTGTAGGCGACGAGTTATAGTGAGGTTGTGGTAGTGCAGGTGTCGGTAGTGAGGTGACGGTTAGTGTAGGAGATGGGTAGTGTGGTGACGGTTTAGTGTAGGTGACGGTAGTGTAGGTGACAGTAGTGAAGTTGTCGTGTGTAGGTGTCGGTAGTGTAGGGGACGGATAGTGTTAGTGACGGTAGTTAGGTTGGACGTATGTGGAAGGAGACGGTAGTGTATGGTGACGGTAGTTGTAGGGTAAAACGGTAGGGTGGGTGATGGTATGTGTAGGTGACGCGTCGTGTATGGTGACGGTAGTGTAGGAGAGTATAGGTGTAGAAGACGGTAGTGTAGGAGTCGGTAGTGTAGGTGACGGTAGGTTGTAGATGACGCGTAGTGTAGGGTAACGGTAGTGTTCGTGAACTGTTCGTGTACGTGATGGCAGTGTAGGTGACGGTAGTGTAGGTGACGGTAGTGTAGGTGACGGTAGTGTAGGAGACGGTAGTGTAGGAGACGTTAGTGTAGGTGACGGTAGTGTAGGTGACGGTAGCGTAGGTAACGGTAGTGTAGGTGATGGTAGTGTAGGTGATGGTAGTGTAGGTGACTGTAGGTTTAGGTAACGGGATGTGTAGGTGATGGTACCCTAGTGTTAGGTTGACGGTAGTGTAGGTGAGTAGTTAGTGTAGGAGGACAGTAGTGGTAGCGACGGTAGTGCAGGTGTCGGTAGTGCAGGTGACGGTAGTGTAGGTGACGGTAGTGTAGGTGATGGTAGTGTTGGTGACGGTAGTGTAGGTGAACGGTTTTGTGTAGGTGACAGTAGTGAAGTTGTCGGTGTGTAGGGTGTCGGAGTGTAGGTGACGGTTAGTGTTAGTGACGGTAGTGTAGGTGACGTAGTGAAGAGAGACGGTAGTGTAGGTGACGGGTAGTGTTAAGTTGTAGGTACGGTAGGGTGGGTGATGGTGTGTTAGGTGCGGTCGTTGTATGTGACGGTAGTGTAGGAGACGTTAGTGTAGAAGGACGGTAGTGTAGGAGACGGTAGTGTAGGTGACGGTGTGTAGATGACGGTAGTGTTAGGTACGGTAGTGTACGTGACGGTGTGTACGTGATGGCAGTGTAGGTGACGGTATAGTGTAGGGACGGTAGTGTGGTGGACGGTAGATAGTGTAGGAGACGGTTTAGTGTCGGAGACGTTAGTGTATGTGTGGATAGTAGGTGACGGTAGTGTAGTGTCGGTAGTGTAGGTGACGGTTAGTGTAGGTGACGGTAGTGTAGGTGAACCTTTATTGTAGGGTGACGGTTTAATGTAGGTGACGGATAGTGTAGGTGACGGTGGAGACGGTAGTGTAGGAGACGTTAGTGTAGGGACGGTATGTAGGTGACGGTAGCGTAGGGTACGGTAGTATAGGTAACGGTCAGTTTGTGTCGTAGTGTAGGTGTCGGTAGTGTAGGCAAACCGGTTAGTGAATGGTGACGGTAATGTAGGTGCGGTAGTATGTAGGAAGGTAGTGTAGGTGACCGGTAGTGTAGGGGCGTAGTGTGGGTGACTGTAGTTTAGGTTACGGTAGTGTAGGTGATGGTAGTGTAGGTGATGGTAGTGTAGGTGACGGTAGGTGGAGACGGTAGTGTGGAGACGGTAGGTAGGAGACAGTAGTGTGGTTTGACGGTAGTGTTGTTGACTTAGCGTTGGGACGGTAGTGTAGGTGACGGTAATGTTGGTGACGGTAGTGTAGGTGACGGCAGTGTAGGTGACGGTCAGTGTTGGGACGGTGTGTTGTGTGGCGGTGTGTTGGTTGACGGTTAGTGTTGGTGAGGTTTAGCGTTGGTGACGGGTAGTGTAGGTGTCGGTAGGTGAGGTGCGACGGTAGTGTTGTTGAACGTAGTGTTGTTGACGGGTTAGTGTTGGTGACGGTTAGTGTAGGTGACGGTAGTGTTGGTTACGGTAGTGATTGGTGACGGTAGGATTGGTGGACGGTATGTATGTGACGTTAGTGTAGGTGACGGTAGTATAGGTGACGTAGTGTAGGTGACGGTAGTGTAGGTGACGGTAGTGTAGGAGACGGTAGTGTAGGAGACGGTAGTGTAGGTGTCGGTAGAGTAGGTGACGGTAGTGTAGGTGTCGGTAGTGTAGGTGACGGTAGTGTATGTGACGGTAGTGTAGGTGACTTATGTAGGTGACGGTATGTTGTGACGGTAGTGTAGGTGGACGGTTGGAGACGGTAGTGTAGGAGACGTTAGTGTAGGTGACGGTAGTGTAGGTGACGGTAGCGTAGGTAACGGTAGTATAGGTAACGTAAGTTTAGGTGTCGGTAGTGTAGGTGTCGGTAGTGTAGGCAACGGTAGTGAAGGTGACGGTAATGTAGGTGACGGTAGTGTAGGTAACGGTAGTGTAGGTGACGGTAGTGTAGGTGTCGGTCGTGTGGGTGACTGTAGTTTAGGTAACGGTAGTGTAGGGATGGTAGGTAGGTGATGTAGGTGTAGTGACGTAGTGTTGGTGACGGAGTTAGGAGACGGTAGTGTAGGCAGGACAGTATGTGTGGTGACGTAGTGTTGTGACGTTAGCGTATGGTGGACGGTAGTGTAGGTGACGGTAGTGTTGGTGACGGTAGTGTAGGTTGGACGGCAGTGTAGGTGGGACGGTAGTGTTGGGTGACGGTAGTTTGGTGGCGGTAGTAGTGTTGGTGACGGTGTGTTGGTGACGGTAGCGTGGTTGACGGTAGTGAGGTGACAGGTTTTGTGTAGGTGCTGCGGTAGTGTTGTTGACCGTTGTGTTTGGTGACGGTAGTGTGGTGACGGGTAGTGTAGGTGACGGTAGTTTTGGGTGACGGTAGTGTTGGTGACGGTAGTGTTGGTGTCGGTTAGTTGTATGTGACCGTTATGTGTAGGTGACGGTGTATAGGTGACGGTAGTGTAGGTGGACGAGTTCCCCCCCCCCCCTATAGGCGACGGTAGTGTGGGAGACGGTAGTGTTGGTGACGGTCGTGTTGGTGACGGTAGTGTGGGTGACGGTAGAGTCGGTGGCGGTAGTGTAGTAGGTGACGTAGTGTAGGTGAGGGTAGTGTAGGTGACGGTAGGTGTTAGGTGACGGTAGTGTACGGTGACGGTAGTTAGTGTAGGTGACGGTAGTGTAGGTTGACGGTAGTGTAGGTGACGGTAGTGTAGGTGAAGTAGTGTAGGTTGTCGGTAGTGTTGGCGGTGACAGGTAGTGTAGGTGACGGTGGTGTAGGTAGCGGTAGCGTAGGTTGACGGTAGTGTAGGTGACGGTTAGTGTAGGTGACGGTAGTTGTAGGTGGACGGTAGTGTAGGTGACGGTAGTGTAGGTGACAGTTGGTAGGGATCGGTAGATAGTGTAGGTGACGGTAGTGTAGGTGACGGTGGTGTATAGAGTAGCGGTAGTGTAGAGTGACGGTAGTGTAGGACGACGGTAGTGTAGGTGGTGACGGATAGTGTAGGAGACGGTATAGTGTAGGTGACGGTAGTATGTAGGTGACGGTAGTGTGTAGGTGACGGATAGTGTAGGTGCGGTATTTAGGTGACGGTTGTGTAGGTGACGGCAGTGTAGGGTGACGGTAGTGTAGGTGGACGGGTAGTGTAGTGACGGTTGTATAGGGTGACGGTATGTAGGTGACGGTAGTGATGGAGACGGTCGTGTGGGGAGACGGTAGTGTGGTGTCGGTCGTGTTTGTGAGGTAGTGTTGGTGCGTGTAGAGTAGTGGCGGTAGTGTAGGTGACGGTAGTGTAGGTGAGGGTAGTGTAGGGTGACGGTTAGTTTTGGTGGACGGTAGTGTAGGTGACGGTAGTGTAGGTGACGGTAGTGTGGTGACGGGTGTTGGGAGTACGGTAATAGTGTTTGGTGACGGTCGTGTTGGTGACGGTAGTGTTGGTGCGGTAGTAGTTGTAGGAGACGGTAGTGTAGGTGACGGTAGTGTAGGTGACGTAGTGTTAGGTGACGGTAGTGTTAGGTGACGGTAGTGTAGGTAATGGTAATGTACGTGACAGTAGTGTAAGGTGACGGTAGTGTAGGTGACGAGTGGTGTAGGTAGCGTAGTTGTAGGTGTCGGTAGTGTAAGAGACGGTAGTGTAGGTTGACGGTAGTGTAGGAAGGAGACGGTAGTGTGGGTGACGGTAGAGTAGGTGACGGTAGTGGATAAGGTGACGGTAGTGTAGGTGACGGTATGTAGGTGCGGTAGTGTAGGGTGAACGGCAGTGTTGGTGACGATAGTGTTGGTTGACGGTAGTGTAGGTGACGGTAGTGTAGGGTGACGGTTAGTGTAGGTGACGTAGTGTTGGTGCCGGTATGTAGGAGACGGTAGTGTTGGTGGACGGTGTGTTGGTGACGGTAGTGTTGAGCGGTAGTGTAGGAGACGGTTAGTGTAGGTGACGGTAGTGTAGGTGACGGTTGTGTAGGTGACGGTAGTGTAGGTGACGGTAGTGTATGTGACGGTAGTGTAGGTGACGGTAGAGTAAGGTGACGGTTGTGTAGGTGACGGTTGAGTAGGTGACAGTTGTGCAGGTGGACGGTTGATAGTGTAGGTGACGGTAGTGTAGGTGACAGTAGTGCAGGTGACGGTAGTGTAGGTGACGGTAGTGTAGGTGACGGTAGTGTAGGTGACGGTAGTGTAGGTGACGGTAGTGCGTGAAGGAGAGACAGTACCTGAGAGGAACAGTGAGAAACAAGGAGAGACAAAGATGTTAAAACTGGTAGACAAGTGAAGTGAAAACTCGTCAGTGTGACGAGTGGCAGGGAGATGAGCAGCGACCCTGCTGCACCCTGCTGTACCCTCCTTCACTGTGCTGCACCCTCCTTCACTCTGCTGCACTCTCCCTCACTCTGCTGCACCCTGCTGTACCCTCCTTCACTGTGCTGCACCCTCCTTCACTCTGCTGCACTCTCCCTCACTCTGCTGCACCCTGCTACACCCTGCTTCACCCCGCTCCACCTCGCTCCTTACTGTTTCACCCTGCTTCACCCTCTTCCACCCTGCTTCACTCTACTCCACCCTGTTCTACCCTAGTCCACCCTACTCACCCTGCTCCAGCCTGCGCCACCATGTTTCACTTTGCTCCACCCTACTCCACTCTGCTTCACCCTGCTCCACCCTGTTTCACCTTGCTCCACCGTGCTTGGCCCTGCTGTACCCTGCTCCACTCTGTTTCACTCAACTCCACCTTGCTCCGCCCTGCTCCACCGTACTCCACCCTGGGCAATAAATATGAGTGGGTCCCACCCACAAGGAGTTCAACAAGGCGTTATCTAAGGTCCTACACACACTGGATGGTATACAACCCCGGTGTGAACTTCACACATGATCAAACGAGAAACAAAAACGTTTGAGAGATCTGTGCCCAGAAAAGTTCCAGAACCGAGATGTTATGTTGAAAATGGTATAAAATACCGACAAGTCGATAATTAAGACACATGTGCAACAGTTGCGTATCTTATTGAAACGTTTCGCCTGCGCAGTAGGTGTTTTCGGTTCACTACTACATCTGCTGCCTCAGTATTTGACTGAAGAAACCTGCTGTTGTAGGCGAACGTTCCAAATAAAATACTATTCAACTGTTGCATAGTGTGCCTTAATCATAGACCAAAACTGAGAGGAATAACACACGAGGATAGACTAACTGAAGCCTGACTTCAGGAAATCCAGAAGCAACATGATCACGAAGTATGACAGACACAGAGGCAGGAAACAGATAAGGGCAGATTATCTTGAGACAGCCTGTACTCTTAAACACAAACAATACGGCCGCTGTCTGTATTAAAAACTTCAAATGAGCGACTTTTGGGTTTTTAAAAGGGGGGCCCTACCTTCAACAACAGAAAACACGACTGTTTTGCTGAGGACCGCTGCACAGAGCTGCGCGTTCTCTGTTCACCCGCAGATTTGTGTATTTATCGCTTATTTTACGTTTTAGGATTTTTGTTTCGTTGTTGTATATTATAAATATTATTTTTTTTATGGATGTATGACAATTTAAACGTGAAGTTAACCTAACGTAACGCCACTCGTAAGTAACCAAACCTAACCTAGCCTAACGTAACACAATCTGTAATTACCACTAAGCTAGAAATATGTACTTAAGTTATGTGAATTAAGTAAATTGCTCTGCAGACGGGTTGTGAAAGTACAAAAGATGGGAGGAGAAGATATAAGACAGTCCTGGTAGATAAGATTATGTTAGAGACAGAAAGATATTCTTTTATCAGGGACGAAGAAGTGTGGTAATCTTGAGGAGGCTGAATGGAAGCTGAACTCAAAACAACGCAGTACCAAGTGCGAATTACAAGAGGGAGACCTACAATACGATTCTTAAGAACGGCTTCCCCTCCTAATGAGCTCGCATGAACACGACCCCCCCCGTTCATAAGAATCTAAGATGGTCAAAGCAGCCGCCCATGAAACGAGGATCAAATGAATCTAAGAAATGGTCAAAGCAGTCGATGAACGTAGTTTTCAAGCTATAAGAACTGGTCAAAGCAGCCGATGAATGAGTTCGAAAAACTGACAAAGCAAAACGGAGACGAGACGGTGGAAGCTAAGGGTGGTGGGGACTCATCTTTGGCATGCACTACACCTGACGTCAGCAGGACAGATGGACGCGCGACGCACGTCGCACGCACACACACACAACACACACACACACAAAACACCATCAACAAGACCGAGTGTCTATCGACAAGTGCTTTGACAACTGGGTAACTACTACTATACTACTACTACTACTACTCTATACTACTACTAATTACTACTACTACTACTACCACTACACCCCACCACTACACACATGACTTGATAAAGGGTTCGAGAGATGTGAAAATGGCTATAGGCTCTACAGAGGAGGAAAGCTTATGAGTTGATAAAGCCTCCTACTGCTAAGGAAAAATGACTTGAGAAGAAAGCTCTACACAGAATGAAATGTAGTCTTCAATAAATGTTTGATCTGCACCTGTTATTCAGTTTCTTTGTTGGAAACATTACAACATTCTCCCAGTGTGTTATGCGTGGAAACCAGCAATAACAGCCTGGTTGGTCCAAAACCTTGTTCACCGGTGGCGCTTGGACTTTGGATCGGGCTGCCGGGGGGGGGCGGGGCGCTTGGACCCCAGGAACTGTCCTTCAGGTATCAATATGAATCTACCTGGAGTCTACCTAGACAGTGTTGCAGGGGTGTCCAGCGATCCCGGCCAGGTTCCCAGGACCAGACCTCCAGTGGTTCCCTTCATCAACAAGGCTTGTCTGGTGCTAGCACACGAAGTCGGCTTATGTTACCCATAGCCCAGATGCATCGAAACTGACTGAGAACATGTCCAGTTCTCTCTGGAGACAGACAGAGGTCGGTTGGTAATCTTCTTATGTACCGAAGGGATGGTACTGAAAAAGTATCTCGATTCTCCAACATTTAGTGTGAGCTAATTACTTCCTGCTTTTAATTGGGGGTATTTTGCACCGTCTGTTAAGCCTCTTACTTCTGTGTGCAGCATATGGGACCAACCTCTTTAGAATTTTAGAGGTGTAGAATGCATGTATCTCTCTGCCTGCGTTCCAAGGAGTACAAGGGAGAGGCTTCAACGTTTCAAGTGATTTTTGGCGCTTGCGGAATCTATGTGAACAGTGATGGGTTCCTGTACATTCTCTCCAGGTGTGCAATCCTCCCCTGCTTCGCTCTCGGAGCTGCTCGTCAGTATTCAGCCTGAGAGAAAAAAGGATCTTGGACGAATATCATCAAATGTTAGGCATTCTCTTGGTTCTTGATGGTTCTTGTTATCCAGTCACTCATTTTCCTTGCGTCTGTGATAGTGACATGTTGTGATCCTGAAGGTGAGATCTGGCACAATCACTCCCTGTGATTCAACTTGTTTTGCTTCATTCCAGGTACTTTATTTCCTCAATAGTTCTATTACTGAAAACTTCGTGCCGTACGGTGGGCCTGGTGGCTCTAAGCTTCCCGTTCACAAGGAGGGCCCCGGGTTCGTTCCGGCGTGTGGGAAACATTTCGACACGTTTCCTTACACCTGTTGTCCTGTTCACCTAGCAGCATATAGTTACCTGGGTGTGTTAGTCGACTGGTGTGGGTCGCATCCTGGGGACAAAGATTAAGGACCCAATGGAAATAAGTTAGACAGTCTCGATGAAGCAAAGACTTTCTTGGGTTATCCTGGGTCGGCTAAACCTCCGGGGGGTTAAAAAATCCGAACGAAATCCTCTCTCTCTCTTCTGGTTAGATGGCTCACGGAAGACTTTATTTACATACCTTGGATATATATCTGATGCATTTCAAGAGTTTTCCTATCTGGCAGTTCGGCCCTGGGCCAGGATTGACTGGTGTTCGCTTGTCAACCAGTGCTGTGCTGCTGTTGGCCCTCTGGCCCACACTTCCCTCACAACATGAGTGTCAGGCACTTGGGGACTGAAAATTGTCCTAGTTTCCTTTAAAAAGATATTCATACCCCCCCCCCCCCCACCCACCCTTGTCCCAGCAGTATTTTCTGATATCTTATGGTAAGATGTTAAAACAGTCTGGGACCCCGTTATGTTAATTACGAGGTCTCTACTGTGCCCACAGCGTCCAAGCCTTTCTACGGGGTTTCAATTCTACACAGATTCTCACATATCTCTCATTCAGTAGTAATGTTGTTTCGGCAGTGTTGAAGTGTTATCATGTATCTCTCCCCGTCTCCAACAGTACATATATAGGGACTTTGAGGCGGACATGATCTTTAAATCTGTTTCAACTTTGATATCTCTCCTGTTGTGAACTGAGTCACCAAACACTTTGATCAATACTCAAGAAGGAAAGAGAGCACCAATGTTTGAAAAGAGTACTTTTATGGCACTATTTCTCTCGCTTTTTTTAAAACTCCTCAGAATCAATCTTTCATTTTTCTGGCCGTCGTAATATTTGCCTTATTGGTCTTTTAACCAAGAACGATCAGCTGACTTTATTACATAAGATCCCATATATGTTCAGTCGTTCTTTAATGCTTTCTCCCCTTTGTGTTATTAATGCAGTGCTTGGTTCTTCATTCTGTCCTATACTAAGCAGTTGGCACTGGGTCACTATTAAACTTCACGCTATTTCTCACTCGCCCGATTGAAAGACTGTCTATTTCTTCCTGCAATTTTCCATGTCTTTACCGAGTGTGATTTTTATGCATAGGTATCTGCAAATGTGATGTGAACTGTGGAGAGCTTGATTTTATCTACGTCGCTATGAGAGAGAAAGAGTGTAAAGGCCAAGACCCTGTCTTGGCCTGAGCTTATTATTTTGCTAATGCTGTAATTTTGCGCAGTTTGCTACACTCTTTGTTCTGCCTATCAAAAAGTTGAATATCCATTTGCCTACTTTCCCTGTATTATTTGATTTGTCTAAGGCCCTTGAGAAATCGTTGTACACCATTATCGGCCTTTTGTTTTTTTTACTAACGCATCCTGCTGACACTCTTTACTCTTACATGAATTTAGTTGCTGAGGACCATGCCACGAACCCCATTCAAGCTTTGCATCCCCTGTGATTAGGGGACCACCTGCTGTACAGTTGTGCTGTTCATATAACATTTAAAATTTGGTCGTCTAGCAACCTTTTCAAGATTGTCTGATGTGCGATTGTTAGGGCTACTGGCCTATAATTTTTGGCCAACGTTTATTGACATCCATTAGACAAAGAAGTATACTGCAGTTTTCTAAGGTCTCTGGGATTCCGACTATATTAAGCACTTTCTCCAGAAGATACTGAGTTTTACTGTGGTATCTCACACTTTTTTGGAAAATAAGGAATTCCATAACCCCGGTCGATTTTTGCACAAGAGGGGGGGGGAAAAGGGGTTATTTTTTTTCGCATTTTGTTGAATCGTGTTTTATGTTATATGTCTGGGGGGCTTTCATGATTAATAAAAAAGTTTTCTGCATTCTCCACCTCCCCGGGGGATTCCCCGGGGTAACGCCCCCGCGGCCAGCCCTCGCCCGGGCCTCCCGGTGGTAGGACCTGTTTAACCGTCTTTACGCTGGCCCCCGGGGTTTCCAACGTACAAAATCCAGCCCGGCTTATCGGTTGATTTTAGATCTGTCCAGCTCCCTTTTGAAGGGCACCGGGGGTCTTTTGGAAAATTTCCTTATGTGGTGAGGGGCTTTTTGAACATGGGGGGCCCCTGCCCTTTATTGTTTTCCTCTTAGTTTACTAATGCCCCCCAAATTTTTTAAGGGGGGTATATCGCACCTCTCCCCATCTTTTGCTATTTATTGTTTCCAGGGAAGCTATGATGTATCTTCTCGCCTAGTAATGGGGGTTTTGGGAATTTAAATTTTGCGGTAAGGTTCTCTGTACTTTCTCTAGTCGCGATTTCACCTGCTTGAATGAAGATGTTAGTGTTCGCGTTTTGGCCTAAAGAGAACAAGTGATTTAAAAAGGATCATCATTGGCTTGGCATCCCTTGTTCTGAATGTTCTCATTATCCATCCTATCATTTTCCTCGCAGATGTGTTTTAGTGCATGTTGTGGTCCTTGAAGGTGAGATCCTCTGATATTAACACTCCCAGGTCCTTCACACTACTTTTCCGCTCTATTGTGTGAAGAAAGTTTGTAACATACTCAGTCCTAGCTATTATTTCCCCCAGTTTTCCGTAACGAAGAACTTAAAAAAGTTTGTCCTCAATGAACATCATATTGTTTTCCGTTAACCCTTTTGGAAAACTTGGTTTATTCTTCTTGGAGAGTTACCGTGTCCTCGATGGTTTGAGTCTCACGCAGATTCTAGTATCGTCTGCAGAGGATGACAGGGGGCTATTGTTTACATCTATGTCTATGTCTGAAAATAAGGAAATGAGAAACAGGATGGGGTCGAGACTGTGCCTTGTGGAACAGAGCTCTTCACTATGGCAGCCTCCGGCTTAACTCTGCTTGTCACTATCTTTTGTTCGATTGCTTAAAAAGTTAAGATCCATCTGCCCACTTTGTCAATTATCCCTTTGGGCGCGCATTTTGTGTGTTATTACACAATGATGCATTTGGGTCAAAGGCTTTTGCAAAATCTGTGTATACTACTCTGCATTCTGTTTGTCTTCCAGTGCATCCGAGACCTTATCATAGTGGTCCAGAGTTGCCCTGGATTGTGCAATTGTTGGGAATCCAAGTAAGTGATTTGCAATCATGCTTCTTAGAACTCTTAAAAAAGATTTTTATAATGTGGGACGTTAAAGCTACTGGTCTATAGTTCTTGCTATTGCTCTGCTGCCACCATTATGAAGTGTGGCTATATATATCCGTTGTATTTAGTGAATGTGGATTACACCCGTATCTGTGCTCCCTCTCCCTCTTAGTTTAGTGGATTACTAGGTTTCCTGTGTCTTCAGTGGATGCACCTGATAATATTTTCAAGTGTCCTATGCAAAGGATGATGCTGCGCTATGATTCATGAAATTTTAAAAAAGAGTTAAATCGGAGGCTGCCATTTGTGAAGGCTGTTCCACAAGGCACAGTACTCGCCCCCATCTTATTCCTTATCCTCATATCAGAATAAAACAGAGATATACACCACAGCACCGTATCATCCTTTGCGGATGATACTAGGATCTGCATGAGGCTGTCCCTCTTGAGGACGCGGTTAACCTCCAAGAAGATATAAACAAAGTTTTCCAGTGGGCAACGGTAAACAATATGATGTTCAATGAGGAAAAAATTCCAACTACTCCGTTATGGAAAACTGGGGGAGATAATAACTGAACAGAGTATACTACTGACTCGGCCATACAATAGAGCGGAAAAATAATGAAAGGGACCTGGGAGTAGTAATGTCTGATGGTCTCACTTTCAAGGATCACAACAGTGCCACGATCGCACGTGCAAAGAAAATGATAGGTGGTTTAATGAGAACTTTCAAAACGAGAGATGCCAAGCCCATGATGATCTTTTCCAAATCACTTGTTCTCTCTAGGCTGGAATACTGCTGTACATTAACATCTCCCATTCAAAGCAGGTGAAATCGCAAAATTAGAGAGTGGACAGAGATCCTTACTGCACGTATAAGTTCTGTCAAGCACCTTAACTACTGGGAACGCTTGGAAGCATTTGGGACTTGTACTCGTTGGAACGCGGAGGGAGAGATATATCATATTACACTTGGAAAATCTTGGAAGGAAGGGGTCCCAAATCTGCACACAGAAATCACTCCCTATGAAAGTAAAAGCTGGGCAGGCGATGCAAAATGCCCCCAATAAAAAGTGGGGCGCCATTGGTACACTAAGGGAAAACACCATAAGTGCCCGGGGCCCAAACTGTTTAAAAAGGGCCCCCCATCAAGCATTAGGGGAATTGCCCAAAAACCCCTGGCTGCCTTCAGAGAGAGAGCTGGACGATACCTAAAGTCAGTGCCGGATCAGCCGGGTGTGGCTCGTACGCTGGGGCTGCATGCGGGGCCAAACAGTAAAAAGCCTAGTTGATAGGCCCTGACCATCGGGAGGCCTGGTCATGGAAACCCGGGCCGCGGGGGCGTTGATCCCCGGAATAACCTCCAGGTAACCTCCAGGTATGCCTCTTGTTTGTATCGGAAGTGAAAATGAAAAAGAGAAAAGGGACAAGTACTGCGTCTTGAAGAACAGAGTTTCCCATTGTTGCAGCCCCTGACTTCACACTGGTTACTATATTACACTTTGGGTTCTATTCGTTAGAAAATAAATCATCCATCCCCCCACTCCTACTAATTGTTTTTCAGAATAAATAATTAATAATAAAAAATACTAATAATAATAATAAAAAATAAAAATAATAATAATAATAATAATAATAATAATAATAATAATAATAATAAAATTTGTATTGTGATAGCTTCCACAACAACAAGAACTTGAGGTGAGTTTTAGACTTCTTGTTATTGTTGTGTTTACATTTTCGTTGGTGTCATGCAACTTTGTCCCTGAAGCCCCAGCCTCATGGCCAAGGTTACGTCAGTGGCGGCCCGGAAGTAGAGAGTGAGATAGAGAGAAAGAGAGAGAGAGAAAGCGTAGTCGCGCGCTGGGTTTGGGAGGCGGGAGGACCCATCGAGAAGAGAGGAGAGAGTTTGTTGGAAGAGGGAAGCGTGGGTGGAAATTGGTAAGGTGTAAAGTGGATTTATAAACGGGGGAGTGAAGGGTGAGGTTGAAGGGATGGAGGGTGAAGGGAGGATCGGAGTTGGTGACGGGGGGAAGATGATGATGTGGTTGGTGAAAGAAGGGAGGACCGGAGAGGATGTTGTGATTGGAAGAGATATATTTAAATGTGCCAAGAAGCGGCTAGTTTATTGTGTACCGCTGAGAGCTGGAATCAGGAGGGGGGT
>NW_026507112.1:0-17283 GCF_026875155.1 Cherax quadricarinatus | reverse complement strand
TGTTTTGACTAGTGACATTTCCCAAATTCCTGAACCCCTACGTGGGTCAGTTTTCATTTCCCTCGAAAGGCACTTTTACGTAATTTTTACATACTAAATTTGATCAAAACACGACCATCTTTCCAGGATGCCCTCGTTAACCTCGATAGAAACATCCTGATATTGAGCAAGTAGACCCTCCTACACGGTGTGACGCAGTTTCACGCTTCGGTAGTTTCCTTTTAAAGGCTACACGTAAAGGTCGCAACCCTCAATCCCATATGTCTCTCGAATAATCAGGGGCAACAACGTCAACCCCAATCTTTTAATTGTACCTCTCAGAATTCTATCCGACAGTTTTAATTCTGGTCGAAACCCAAACCCAAAATTGTGACAGCCTGGCTAGCCTTGTCCCTTCAGAGGGAGTAGCAACGTCCACCCTAGGCGGGTGTGGAGGAATGTGTAAATGAGGGTGGTACAGGGCCCCCAAATAAAGGGTTACGTATCTTTGCATGCCCGTAGGGATTCTTCTGTTGATTGTTAAATAGAGATTCTAAGCGGTTTGTTAAAAAGGAACTGTTAAATTAGGGGTTCATAAATTTGGGTTTGTTAGTGTGGGTTGATAATGTAGGATTTTTAAAATAAGGATTTTTTCTGTAGGGATTTTACTAGGGGGGTTGTTACATTTTTTTTTTTATTTTTTTTAAAAACTGTTTTACAAAAAATATAATATAAAAATCATTGGGGGCATAAACATTAACACAACCCTCCCCTACAGAAAATTAAAACCCCACACAAAAACTCCTTTTGGGTACCCCCCCCCCCCTCTTTTCCCCTCACCAATCCAAAACCAAACATGTTGGGATACAGTACAAATATTTATAGGTACATCTAAAAAAAAATGAAAAAAACAACACAATAAAACAAAATTTAAAAAACCAAAAAAATCCGGAACATCTGACAGTTACTTAAAAATTTTTAAAACAACACTTTTTAAGAAGGAAAAAAGTTATAATAAAAAAGGCCAAAAAAAGGGCTGTAACAAAACTCCTAAATTAAAACCTAAAAAATAATGACCGCTTAAAACAATACCCCTAATACAATTCGCCAACAAAAAAACCAGACCCACAATATGGGCCTTATTTAAAAAATGTGCTGCAACACAGGTGACCTTCATCCCCCCCCATTCACACACCCCATTGAAATAACCCCCCTCACCAAAACCCGAAAAAAAGCACGACAAAATTATCCTCAATTTTGGATTTATGAACATGTCACTTAGGAACATTATTTACAACCATGAATGGTAAATACTTAAAAAAGAAAAATAAAAATAGGTAAAAACGGGCAAAGATCTGGACCCGTTCAAAAAAAAGGCAAAAAAAATTTCAAGGGAATAGTGAAAGGAAAACCCTCTCAAAAAAAAATTCAAATTCAAATTTCAATACCATGCAAGGGGAAATAAACGCTACCAAAGAAATAAATGTTTTATAATTTAAGGTTATACATTAATAATGTTATATATTTTTAATCTGTCCTTACACCTTCCCCCCAAGGGAACTAAACAAAAATTCTTGCCAAACCCCTCACTGGGACACCTAGTCCTCCCCAAAACACCCAACCACATCACTGCTTCCAAAGGGGGTACCGTTGAATCCCCCGAACCCCCCCCCCCCCCCCCTTTTTCCACCCTACTCACCCCGGGAGTTAAAACCCTTTAACGCGTAAATTCCCCAGTTGCCCTATAACCCCGAAAAATATCTTCCCCCTTTTTCCAAAAAAATCTCTTTGGACACAAAATTCGATAAAAAGTCGCCGCCAAAAACCCTTTCACACATCCCCACCCACCTTTCCCCCCCATTCCCCCTAAAAATTTTTGTAGTCCACGATGAATATCTAAACCTTAAACCATACCCCCGGTCGGGAGAACCCCGGCATGAGTCTCAAAACTCCAGCCCCTCACCGGCAAAAGTCACCACCTCCTCTTCATCCATTCACCATCTGAGCCCATAAGAACCTAAAAACACTTATAAGGATACGAGTAATCTCTGCCCTCAGCAATGGAAAAAAACAGCTGCTCATACCATACCTTATATGTACAAGCAATACGTTAATAAACAATCGCCCGTTTGCCACAAGTCAAGTGATAAGGCGTAACATCCCAACCGATGATCCACGCTTTTCCACCATTCTCAACGAATTCGCCCTCCCTAGCCTCCCGTCGATGGTTCGCTCTAAAAAAATGCCACTTATTAATAAATGCCCCTTCCCTGCCTTCTCACACATTCACAGTTTCCCAATCAACTCTGTCTCTCCACTCCCCTAGCACCATTATCATTTGTTTTCTCAAAAAAATACGGGGTTTACCGTCATGCCTGTCGCCCCTCCAATACATGCCCCATCCACCAATCCCAACTCTCTCATCTTGTTCCTTCCAGACTAGGATGGGTCGTGTCATCCACGTAACTCAAATGATGCCTAATCAAGCCCTCCATCGACCCCTCCCCACCACGCAACTCTGGTCTCAACCATCCTATAAACTGGATCTTGCACACATGCAAAATAATTAACTGTGGATCGCGGGGGCAACCTGCCTCAAGCCCCTATCTATGTTTCACTCACCTCCCACGCGTCATTGATCTGAATTCTCGCTTTGGCCCCTTTATACAACGTTTCAAACCATCTCATCAATCTCGTCCCCAAAACTTGTTGCTAAGGATCTGTCTTAAACCCTCCCTTTCACTGATATAAAGCACCTGCCAATCAATCGCCACCATACCCCCTCCTTCCTGCGTCCCCTCAAAACTTCAACAAACCCCTTTGAATTCCGTGCCCCCATCATGAACATTCGACCGTCCTGGCAACCCTAGTTGACCTTTTGAACTACACGTCCCATCTTACACATTTTACCTATTCCCCAAAATTCTTCGCGAACATTTATTAGTCCCGCACACATGAGGAGTAATTGCCCTGTAATCTTTAGTGTACTCTGTCCCTTACACTTGGGGCACAAAGCATTACGACCCCTTTTACTTTGCTTCTCGACCAGTTTCTCCCCCGTTCTTCATTCTATTGAACAGGCGTTACTTAATTAAAACCACTAACAGATCCCATGGTTGTAAGGTAAAATTCTCTTGGTAGTCATCAATACTGGTGCTTTGGCCTCTGCACATGTCTACAATCGAGCTCTCCATATCTCCCCCTTTCAATCATCACCACCCCAATGCTTTCCCTGGTCCTTTCTACCTAGAGCTACAGGCTCTACTGCACACACCCATCAAGATCCTCCCTATTTAAATCTTTTTCTTTTCCATAATGCCCCATTACCACGCATTCCGCAAAACCATACTATCACTCCGTTGTTTTTAAACACCTGCCCATCCTAAACCCTTTAACCTCAGTGTGCACTTCCAATCTGTCTATTGTGGTTGCTGTCCTCCTCATGCTGTTGTCTCCTTCAACACAACATGCGATGGCTTGTCCCTCAAAGCACTTTCCTCCACACCCGCCTGCACCGCACCGCATGAAATCTATCCTGCACCTCACTTATCCTGCTTCTTTCAGATCATCTAGGCCTCTGTTTGGAAATACCTCCACCACTCCTGCTCATGATAGTTTCTTTCTACTTTCCAAATAATTTGTTATCCAGACTTCAGTCGATTTATACGCTTCCCCTCACTCACGTACAAACTACGAATCTCTCCTTGGCCACACTGTCCCACAATTTACAAACTTTATCACCCTATTTTGCCCTCCTCACCTTAGCCTTCCTCCTCAGCGAAGCAAACCCCTCTCCACTTCCTCTCTCCGCAAGGAGTAGCGTTGTTTAATTTCCAGTAGCTTTCAAACCGTTTTCACTAACGATGTCCCTTGCTACCCCCTCCAATCACTGCCTGTGGATCTGGAATAAATTGCTTCTATAGCTGTTTTAATAGACTCAATCGAAACCCCTTGCGGTTTATAGATACTATCCAGTCCTAGCTGCCGTATTCCCTACTTTCACATACGTATGTTGCTGTTCACTTCACCTATTTCCACCCCAAAATGCATCTCGTACCCCATAATCTCTACACAGTCTCGCAAAACGTTTTAAAATATCCAGCCCCCGCTTGGCTTCACATAAATCTCAGTTTTATACAATTCCAATCTACCCAAATCAATGCAAACCTGGGCAGCGCTCTCAAGAAATACACCAGATCATCCCTTACAATGCTGATTTTACCCTCGCATCGTTCTCTGCGGGAGCATAAACTCCAACAAGGACACCACGTTCAACGCAATCCACCACCCGTCCACTATCTTTATTCTTCCCTCACCCCCGCCTCAATACCTTTGCAAAACAAAGGATTGCCTCACGATATTAAAAACACCTACTCCACCTTTTTCAAACGTGTCGTTGGAGTTACAAAAGCTCTATATCCATCCACCTCCAGCAATTTTCCTGTTTTCAAGTTATGCTCTTGTATAAAGGCAACATTACCTTGTAACGATATCAGCAGTCCTCGCAAACCTCACACACTTTACCACTCTTACATACATCAATTAAACATTAATTGTCATAACCTTAGGCCTGCTTACGTTTTCCACCAACTTTTCCCCACAATTTTTCGCTGTCCAGTAGCCTCATACACACCGTCCTTGGGCACTCACCCCATCCCTCACTCCTAACCCCCTTTGCTGGCGTTTCTTTTTCTCTGTGCCTCTACACACACCTTCAATCCCCGCATTTTTCCCTGGTCTTTGTACTGGAGTGAGGACGTCTTCGAGTCTGACGTGACTGCTGCCCGCTTCCTCGTCCACTCCTTCTTCCGCCATTGCTAGTCTCCTGACTTCCTCATTGTGCACCTCCACCTCTATCACCTCATCTCCCCTTCTCATACTTGGCCAAGCGACATTAAATTCCTTCTTCAGACCCGCATGCTTCCCCTCGTCATGTACTGGTCTCCCGTCTTACCTCTGTCATGGCTTCCTCCGATTTAGGGAACATCTCTACTGCAAAACTGTCTCAAGCACTACGTCAATTTCTACGTCATTCGGTACTACCTTTGGTTCCGCATCGTGCATCACATCTCTGCAGACGCAATCAATTGCCTGCACTGCACCTCATGCTCCACCTCACGTTTGCATTGCTTCCACTTCCTCACTCCACAAATGGCACGCCACGTCCATCTGGCGGTATGATCTGTCACTGTAGGTCCTCGCTCGTAATGTCACTCCTTGGTTATGCCCTGGCCAGTCCTCCGCAGCAACACATTCAGCCGCTATGTGATCACTATCCATCACACAGTCTACAAGTTCTACGTTGGCCAGCGTAAGTTACGTGTATTTGTGTCCTAAATATCCTCTAAGAAACACATAAGAGGTATAGGTTGCCACTCAGAGTCATCTTTAAGGCTAACACTACCTTTCTGGATTACCCACATAAGCCCCTGCCGTCCAATTGCCTCTGTTGAAGCTACGTGTTCAGTTCCAAAAACTTCCCGAACTCACTACGTAGGTCAGCTTCATTTGCCTCGAAAAGGCACATTACGTAACTTTACATAGTAAAATTGACTCGAAACATCGACATCTTTACCAGGATGCACTCGTTAACATCGATTGCAACATCTGATATTGAGCAAGTAACTAGATCCAAATACACGTGTGATGACAGCAGTTTTCACAAACATTCGGTTGTTTCCATTTAAGGTTACACAGTAAAGGTCGCAATCCTCAATCCAATATGTCTCCGAATAATCAGAGGCATCAACGTCAACGCCGAATCTTGATTAATTGTTACCTCCTCAGTAATTCTATGCGACTGTGTTATTCTGCGTCGCCACCCCAACCACATTGTGACAGCTCTGGCTAGCACTTGCGCCTTGTCAGTGGAGGAGTAGCAAAAGTCCACCCTCCACCGGCAGCTGGGCGAGGAATGCAGATAGCCTGAAATGAGGGGTGTGTACATGCGACGTATAAAGGTTACGTACTCTTTTGCATGCCACATATGGTCTCTAACGTGCTACGTGTCACCCCCTGCTTTTCCATTGGGGGTGTTGCATCGGTCTGCCAAGTCTTTTGCTTTCGTAGTTAGATGAGTGATTTCTGTGCATAGTTCGGTACTTAGTCCCTCTAGATTTTACAGGTGTTTTAACTTGTATCTCTTCCCGCCTGCATTCCAGGGATACAGTTTTTGGAACCTCAAGCGCTCCCAGTAATTGAGGTGTTTTATCTCTGTTATGCGCGCCGTGATAGGTTCTCTGTACATTTTCTAGGTTAGCTAATTTCACTGCCTGAAGTGTGTTAGTGTGCAGCAAGCAATTATCCAGACCTAGAAGATAGACAAGTGACCTGAGAGTGTCATCATGGGCTTGGGCTCCTAGTTTTTGAAGGTTCTCATTAATCAATCTGTCATTTTTTAGCAGATGCGGATGGATTACTATGTTATGGTCCTTGAGGTGAGATCCTCCGACATGATCGCTCCCAGGGTCTTTGACGTTGGTGTTCGCTCTATTTTGTGCCAGAAAATTTGTTTGTACTCTGATGAAGATTAAGTTCCTAGTGTTTACCATATCTGAGTAATGAAATATCTCATATTGTTTTTCTGCAAGCCCACGGAAAGATTCGGTTTTGATGTCAGCCTGGAGCCTTGCAGTGTCTGCAATGTAAGACCACTGTCATGCAGATTTGGGTGTTCATCTGCAAAGGAGGGAAGACACGGTGCTGTGGATGTCATCCTGTCTATGTCGGTTATATGAGGGTCGAGGAACAAGATGGGAGCGCAGTCCTGTTACCTTGTGGAAACGAGCTTTTCACCGTAGCTGCGAGGAATTTACTCTGTGACGGTATAATCTCTTGTGTTCTGTTAGTGAGGTAATTATAGATCAATTCGACCGACTTTTCTTTTATTCCTTTAAGCACGCATTTTGTCGCTATTACGCCTGGGTCAACTTGTCGAAGGCTTTTGCAACAGTCTGTATTATATTACAACTGGCATTATTTTATCGTCTAGTGCATTTAGGGACCTTGTCGTAGTGGGCCAATAGTTGAGACAGACAGAGCGGACCTGTTCTAAACCCATGCTGCCCTGAGGTTGTGTAATGATGGGGTTTCTAGCATGGGTGGTGTCTCGCCTTCTTAGACCTTTCAAAGATTTTTATGATATGGGATGTTAATGTATCGGTCTGTCAGTTCTTTGCTGTTGCTTTATGCCCCTTTGTGGAGTGGGGCTATGTCTGTTGTTTTTAGTATACTGTGGGACGACCCCCGTTGTCCATGCTCCCTCTCCATAGGATGGATAAGGCTTGTGATAGGGGCTTCTTGCAGTTCTGATGTGAACACCAGAAGTAGTTCCATTGCGTACTGCCCCTGGGGCAGAGTGCATGGCTATGTCATTCTATAGCCTGTTCGAAGTCATTTGGCGTCAGGATAACCAAATTTCGGGATAGGCTTGTGTTAACCAAAATTTTGTGGCTTCTCATAAAAAATTAAATTTTGATCTTCGACTCTCAGGACCCTCTTATCTATTGTTAGCGCTTGCTAAAACTGTGTCATATTGGGACTTTAGGTAGCCTCAACTCATATCCTGCTGTTCTGTGTAGGACCATCTTGTTTAAGTAGGCCGGCCCAATACTGGGACGTTGTTCTCGACGTTGATTTGGCATAGGAGAGAAATACTTTGGGTTTCTTTCGATTTCATTTATGGCTTTTTGGTACTGCCCGCGATTCCTGACTCTATAAAGGATTCCTTTAATTGGGTACAAGTGGTAAAGTCTTGGGCTAGCTTTAGTTTAGAGGTCGTTTTGATAAGGACCCTCCTTGCATGGGCCAGTAGGCTCTTCTTGCAGTGTTCCTCTTGCTTATGTTCTTTTGTTCTTTTGTACTCTGTTGATGTTTATTCATTGTGAGAGAATTTTAGTAGGTATTTAGCTTTGAATTTTAGCTATCTATATATTTCCCCATGTTCATCCTTTGATGCAAATTATTATTGATACATTCAAGTTCGGTCTGAGTTAAACTAGATATCTTCTAAAAATCTTTGAAAAATTAATTCCATAACAAGGTCTACTCGTATTCCTAGTATCCACAAACATACTTAACCCCTGTCAGTTTTGGATTTTTGAAGATAAAAAGTCTAATGACGCAATTATACATATGCTTGACCTAATAATATTCAGCAATCGGAAAAAAAAATGAAATTCCCTTGGGACTTTTATAGACTACGAAAAGATTTGGCACAGTTAGCCATGACCTAGGCCACCTAAAACTCGAACATTACGGGTCAGAGGGACACTCTCTTGAGTCCCTAAAATCTTATCTTAGAAAAATAAGAATCCAGTTGTATACACAAAATGGGGCTAACTCCACTATACAAACTGTTCATGTTGGAGTACCACAGGGTAGTGTCCTTGCCCCATTTCTCTTTCTCGTTTACTTCAATGAACTTCCCAATGCATCAAAGGTCCTTAAACCCATTTTATTTGTCGTTGGTTCTACTTATGACTTCTTCATCCAAAACCCAACCAACGAACTTAATCAAATAATATAATTCAAAACCTTACTTTTTGCTTTTGGAAAAACAGGGGGGAGCTTTCAAATGCGCTAGCTAACACATATTGATAAATGGTTCACCCATTCAGACATACTGAGAGCAATTTCTAAGCCCTCCATCTTGACTGCTGATCAAATTCCAATCCACATACAGCAAATTTACAGAAAGGTCATCCAAAAGTGTAGGTATCCTATTAAAAAATCCGGTACCTTGTACCTCAAATAGCTATTCGTGCTCTTTAACTCTCTCTCAGTTACCCTACCCACTTATGGTATTTGTGTATGGGGCTCAACCACATTCAAATCTTTCTTAATCTTTCAATTAACCAACAAAAAGCTGCAGTGCGATTTATTACAAACTTCTCTGCAATAGACTGCATACTCCACCGCTTTTCAAGTCTTAACTTTCTTTAATATACAAACATCCTACACTTAATATTGTGTCTACTAAATATACAGAACACAAACTCTCCGTGATAAACATACCCCGGCAGGGATTGAAACCGCGGTCATAGAGTCTCAAATACTCCAGCCCGTCGCGCGATAACTATAACAGAAACACACAAATATATAAGGCACAAACCACTCTTCGATATTCCCTCGTGTCCATCTCTCCCTGTGCAAAGATGCTTTACACATAAAGTCCAGGCCTGAAGATCTGGATTCATTGCCTGAGCCACACTAAAGGACCCCTGCTGCCTGCAATCTAATTTAAGGCTCTACTTAGAAATCACCTCTATCACAAATTACAAGACAACACATTACTTAATCCTACACATTTACTCAAAAGCTACTAAAAAAAAGCTTTAATTAATTTAGACGGGGTACTATTTGATAATTTAATTTCGAACTTAAATTTTTTTCAATTTCGTTAGTATACTGTGATGATTGCTCATCATTTAATCATTACTTCAAACTGTGTTTTAATCTCATTGTTTTAAAATTTTACTAATTTGCAATACTTAATATAGTAAATTGTTTTAATTCTGTTCTAAATTGTAATACTGTATTTTTTTTATAAACTTAAATCAGAAACGTAATTTTCTTACTGGAAAACTGCTATATAGACTTATTAAGCCTATATAACATTACAAGAATAGAGTACTCAGTCTCTTGTGCTTATTGTACTCATCTAATGGACATATGAACTTTTATTGTCTTATTATCCTAAGTTAATTTTAAGTTTGCCCGAGGTGCTCGTATACGAAGGGGCTTTGGATGAGCGACTACTATTCATATTCCTTTGTACAACCTGTATCATGTCCAAAATAATTATAATAATAATAATATAATAATAATAATAATTAATAATAATAATAATAATTATTTATTATTATTATTATTATTATTTAATGCCCCTTTTTTCGTTTTGCCGAATAAATGAACGTCTGGGAACACCTGTCTTAAATCTTTTTTGGGCGGGGCCTGGGAAATCTAGCTATGATTTTATTGACGATGATCTTTACAATAAACGATGGATGTGCATTAATGAGTATTTATTAACAGTGTACTATGCTGACACTCAGTGTGCTCTGATCAAGTATATATTACCTGGAGTTTACTGGAGAGGGTTTCGGGGGTCAACGCCCCCGGCGATCGGCCTGGACCAAGCCTCGTGGTGGAATCAGGGTTGATTCAACAGGCTGTTATGCTGGCGAACACAAATGACGTGCGAACCACGGCCCGGTTGATCAGTTACTGGGCTTTAGGTGTCTGTCCAGTGCCTTCTGGAAGACGTCATGAGTCTATGTGGTATCCCCTTAATGTATGCTGGGAGGCAAGTTGAATAGTCTAGGGCCATGGACCACTTATTGTGTTGGTCTTCAGTGTACACGTGGGGCGCCATGATTGTCATTGGGAAAGTTGCATCTCTTGCCGAGTCGTTTGCTTTCCATAGGGAAGATTTTGTGTGAAAGTTTGGTACTAATCCCTCTATACGATTTTCCATGTGTATTATTATCTTGTATCTACCTCGCCTGCGCCTCCCAAGGGAAGTACAGCATCAAGGGCCTTCAGCTCCGTTCCAGTAATTTAGGTGCCTTATCGTACTTATGTGTGCCGTGAAAGTTTTTTTTGTACAAACTCCAGGTCTGCAATTTTCCTGCTTTGAGGGGCGTTTAATGTACAGCAGGAATCCAGCCTAGAGAAAATTTCAGCCGATTTTTGAAGAGAATGATCATGGGCTTGGCCTCCCTAGTTTTGAAAGGGTTTTCATTATCCATCCTATATTTTCCTAGCAGATGCGGTAGATATTTTCAAGTGGTCTTAAAGGCGAAGATCCTCTGACACTATCACTCCAGGTCCTTCACATTATTTTTAATGCCTCTATTTTTTTGTTAGATTTGTCAGATACCCGATACAGTTTAATTTCCTCAAATTTTTATATCTGATTAGCTGAAATATCTCTTTCATTGAACTTATTATTGGTTTTGAGTGGCCCATTTGAAGATTTGGGTTGATGTCCGCTGGGTCTTGCGGTTGTGTTTCAGATTGGAGGTCACTGTAATGGCAATCGGGTGTCATCTGCAAAGGAAGACACGGAACACTAAGGCGCGTACATCTCTGTCTATAGACCGATATGAGGAAGAGGAATAGAATGGAGCGAGTACTGTGCCTTGTGGAAACAGGCTTTTCCAACCGCAGCTGTCCAAGATCTTACTCTGTTTACTATTACTCCTTGAGTTTATTTTTTTTGGTCAGAGTTATTAGATCCAGTCTACCAACTTTTCCTGTTTATTCATTATCACGTTGTCTGGGCTGGGGCAGCGTTCGTGGGCATGTTTATTGCGCTGTCAAGTCTTGTGGTGTTAGAGTAACATCCGAGATTTTTGAAGATGAACCAAATTTTGGGTCTCGTTCATGAAGAAGTCATTTGGATTGTCGACCCTTAGTCTGGGCAGTGGACTCCCTGAAATACTGAGTCACTTGGGGACTTTAGTATCTCACTCATTTTCTTGGCTTCATCCATACGTGTATGTACAACTCGCCTAAGCTAGGGGCCTAATATTGGATGTTGTTTTTCCTTTAAATTGGCTTACAGACAAGAAGTATTTTTGGGTTTTATTCAATTTATTTTATGGCTTTAGTTTCTTCCTTGCGATTCGTGTGTCCTGTAAGACTCTTCAGCTTAAAGTCTGATTTTGCCAATTTCATTAAACAGTGCCTCCCTTCGGATTTCAGATATATTGGGCCCTCTCAGCAGCTCTGTGACTCTTCGCCTTCGTCGGTATAGGGAGCATCTTTCTCTTTCTAATTTACATCTTCTCTTTCTTTTTCTTATGAGCAGTTCTGGTGGCACGTGGCCTGGTGGCTAAAGCTCTCGCTTCACACATGGAAGGGCCCGGGTTTCATTCCCGGAGTTGGAAATATTTAGACGTATTTCATAATACTGTTGTTGTCCTGTTCTCCTAGCAGCAAATAGGTACCGGTGTTAATCGACTGGTGTGGGACGCATCCGGTGGACAAGATTTATGGACCAACAAGGAAATAAGTTAGACAGTCCTCGATGAGCACTGGACTTTCTTGGGTTTTCCTGGGTGACTAACTCTCGGTTAAAAATCCGAAGAGAAATTTCTTATCTTATCTTATCTTTATCAAGACCAAAGAGTTTATTTATCTAGGCAAAGGTTTCGGATCTTGTGTTGTTCTAGGTTATTCTTAACAAGAGACTAAATGTAGGTCAAAAATAAAGAGGATCCTAAATGGGTGAATAAGAGATAAGTCACCAATTAGGGCTGAAAAGATAGATTAGTAAGGGTGATTGTCCAATATGTTAGTTTAAAATGAGAAAGTTAAAAGGGGATTAGAAAGGCCTAAACGGGAGCCGTGGTCGGTGGCTTAAAGCTCTCGCTTCACACATGGAGGGCCCGGGTTCGAAAATTTCGGCGGGTGGGAAACATATAGACGTATTTCATTACACCGGTTGTCATTTGGGATCGATTCTGGCAAATGTCGGAAACATTGGGATGTGTTTCCTTACACCGTTTGTGTATGTTCCTGTCTGTAAATGGGTTTACATGAGTCGTTAGTGGACTGGTGTGGGACGCATCCTGGGACAAAAAATGACCTAATTATGCTGAAAATCTCATGCACAACACGTTGCTTTCCTATTAGTATGTCAGTGATGTCAGCTAAGCCTGTATACCTTGTACCTGTACTTGTAGAAATAAAGGTATTATTTGTATTATGAAATGAATGTTTCTAATGATTCAAAGACTAATTTAACGGGTTCTTTCAAGTGTAAGGTCGAAGGGGGTATGGACAGCTGACTGCTGATGAACAGGGAAATATATTTTCTATATCTATGGTGGTTTTTTGTCAGGTCTTCTACACAAGAAGACATAAATTAGATTTGGCAATTACAACTATTCGGTTCCTGAAGAAAAACAAATTAGTAATTTTTTTTTTATATTTTATTTATAAAAATCACAATACACATCAGACTTTGTGCTATAATTTAGGTTGCTAAAACAATGAAAATGATCCATTAAATATAAAAACAAACAACTCCACATTCCTTATCCAGCATAAACTCATTCATTAGAAAAACACGCTCAACTATAAATGCTTGATTTCCCCTCCAAAATGTACAACCTGCACACACTACATTACAGTAATAAAAACCCACACCTGAACATACAGGTGGGTTTATTATATCCATAAAATACAGCAGGTTTCTTATAACATAAATTAGCCGCATATAATCCAAAGAATGTCACACTTATTACAGTATTTATGAAACTTTATATACAAAGACATTCTCATATAATCCAATTCGTTGCACATCATTAGTTTTGTATATTAATTTATACACAAAGAATTATTCTAACACCTCAATAATACAAATTATAATAAAGGTGAACAAAATAGCAATTTCCACACCTTACCACAGAGAAACTAAAAACACAAATATTAAATTAACAAAGATACACATCATGTTACATGCACATTATTATTAGTGTGTTAACAATGCTTTGAGTGTTCCTTCTTGTGTTGTCTCATTACAAGATCTTTTTTTTTTTAATATATATTTTATTAAACATAGAACAAATACAGTAAAGTATAAGAGTACAATAAAAAACCAACTAGATATTACCAAACCTCTAATTAGTGAAGGAACAGGAGAGGCAGGAGGAGCTTAACGTTATTAGTGAAATTGATAAGAAAATTCAAAATATTTCTTTTTCATTTGCTAAAAACAAGGCAAATATCACATTTAGTATCGGCCCTTACTCAGACAGGATGGGACTTACACAGACGACAACTAAGGAAGGAAATGACGTGAAAATATTGAAAATCCCAGTCGATCTGTGTTAGTGAACCTAATGGTCTGAGGATCGACGAACAAATGATTTCTTCATGAATGAGCCTCAAAACTCCTAAATGTATGCCAGATTTCCGTCGTTACCCTAACTCCGATAGATTTCGAAAAAAAGCCATTGACTATATGCTATGCACTCAGCCCCGGGCCCCAGACTGTGGTGGAACTCTGTTTTTCATTAAGAACTGCAGAAACCCCTCTCGCGTGCCTACAAGTACACTATGGAGGAAGGAGCTTGGAATGGGTGAAATTCCACAGTTCACTTAAACAAACGGATTTATCCCCCTCCATAAAGGTGCAGCAATGCATTAGCTAAGAACTATAGGACCAAAGCTCGACATCCCACAATCATTAATAATCTTTGAAAAGAGGTAAGAAGCAGGATTGCAAATCACCTGGATTCCCAAAATCTGCCACAATCCAGGGGCTACATGGGTTCAGGGAAGGTCGCTCCTGACTCTCACAAACTACTGGCTCACTATGTACATGCCTTGGATGCACTGAGAAGAATTCAGATATGCCGATTAATATACACAGACTTTGACAAAAAAGCATTTGACAAATGCGATCTTGGCGTAATAGACCATAATAAAAAAATACGTGCTAAGGAATAACTGGGAAAGTGGGGAGATGGATTCAATTCCTAAACAACTTCGAACAACAAAGAGTAGTGGTCAACAGAGTTAAATCGGAGGCTGCCATAGTGAAGAGCTCTGTTCCACAAGGCACAGTTATCGCCCATCTTATTCCTTATCCTCTATCAGACCGTGAATAGAGTATACACCACAGCACCAGTATCATCCTTTGCGGATGATACTAGGGTCTGCTGAGGCTGTCATCTGCTGAGGACGCGGTTAACCTCAAAGAAGATATAAACAAAGTTTTTCCAGTGGGCAGCAACGGTAAAACAATATGATGTTCTAATGAGGGACAAATTCCAACTACTCCGTTATGGAAACTGGAGGAGATAATAAACTAGAACAGAGGATTCTACTGACTCTGCCATACAATAGAGCGGATAAATATGTATGGGACCTGAGGAGTAAGTAGTAATGTCTGGGATCTCACTTTCAAGGATCACAACAGAGCACGATCGCAAGTGCTAAGCAAATGATAGGATGGATAATGTGAACTTTCCAAAACGAGAGATGCCAAGGCCGTGATGGATCCTTTTCAATTCACTTGTTCTCTCTAGGCTTGGAATTACTGCTGTACATTAACATCTCAATACAAAGCAGGTGAAATCGCAGATCTAGAGAGTGTACAGAGATCCTTACTGCACGTATAAGTTCTGTCAGCACCTTAACTACTGGGGAAGTTGGAAGCACTTGACTTGTACTCGTTGGAACGCAGGGAGGGGGAGAGTATTTCATAATCTACACTTGGAAAATCTTGGAAGGAATGCGTCCCGAATTGCACAACAGAAATCACTCCTACAGAAAGTAAAAGAACTGGGCTGGCGATGCAAAATGCCGCAAAATAAAAAGTAGGGGCGCCATTGGTACATAAGAGAAATGAATAGAGATCATAAGTGTCCGGGGCCCCAAAAAATGTTCAACAGCCTCCATCAAGCATTAGGGGAATTGCCAATACAACCCTGGCTGCCTTCAAGAGAGAGCTGGACAGATACCTAACGGTCAGTTGGCCGGATCAGCCGGGCTGTGGGCTCGTACGTCGGATGAGCGGACAGCAGGTAAACAGCCTAGTTGATCAGGCCCTGATCATCGGGAGGGCCTGGTCATGGACCGGGCCGGCCGGGGGCGTTGATCCCGGAATAACCTCCAGGTTAATGATACCTCTCTAAGGTAATCGCAATCCCGATACATTTAGAACACCATCGTTCATTGGCCTATTACAACCATATACATAACCCACAACATATACATAACCCACGACCATATAATATCCCACAAACCATATACATAACCCACGACCATATACCTTAAACCACAAACATATACTTAACCCAAAACCATTTAATAACCTAAAACCTCCATTATAATACTCATTATTGCCAGTGCAGACACACGCTGACACTTTACCCCCCCCCCCCGTATGTACAGTCCCCATTCTAAATACACTACATTATTTCCCTAATAATGGTGATTGATAACAATTTCTACTAAAATAACCCAACCAACCGCTTCCAAACATAAACAGTCATGGGTCTTTATAAGACATGTAGGAAAACGAGTCCTTCTATAATATATATATATGTTATACATATAGCATGCATATCATAACAATACGTGGTATGTGCTCGTATTCATAAGAACAACTAATCATACATAGAAATAAATCGCTAATAACTTGATCTGCAAATAAACTAAAATATTACATTTTCTATGATAGAAACTATACCTAAGACCATTGGTTCCACAAAACACACATACACATACACAAGTTAATGTTTCGATTAACACTCATATATATAGGACCTTCCATTAAAAATAAGGGTATACATAAAAACCCCATCAAAATACTTATATATTTTCGTAATAGTTCATAAAGTACCCATTCAATACGATAAAAAAGAGAACGTTTAAGACAAGGAGAAATCTTTCATCAGATTGAATATATATAAAACATAACTCACAATATACATATAAATATTAAAACCTCCTATATAAAATGGTTCTTATAACAATAAGAGAAAAAATACGAAAAATCACATACAACTTTTGACTCTGTGATTTTACAAAATCATAAGGTCTACAACTCCGGAGCCCCCAACGGCTCCCTACAAATAAACTTTACCACATCAACCACCTTTGCAACCAATAAACCATACCTATCAGGCTTCCAATTCACTCCAAGAGACCGCACACTGAAGAGACCAACCCTTGCACTCTCACCCCATACCCAAAGGAGTAGACGTTCAACAGTAAAGTCCACGATATATCTCCGGAAAAACTAATTACCACCTTCCCCATATAATTGTTTTTTCCTACTGTCTTATTAAAAACTCGCCGCCACGCTTTTATCTAATGTTCCCTCCAACCTCCCTCATCCCCAAGGAAACATACAAAGTAATTCAACATTTACGTATATGATGCCCTTCCCACCTCTTTGGGTACCCCTTCCATATCTAACATTAAAGCCCTAAGGGGTGATAATCTGTCCACCCCCCCACAATAAAACGAAAACCTCTTCAAAACACAATCTTACCACTCCAATGCAGAACAAAAATTTACTACATGAAAAGCCGTTTTCACACTTCCCACAAAACGCATGAAGCCTCTCTCCAAAACCCATTCATATATTAGCACCTCTTTCGATGCTAACGTCCCATAAAGAACTCTATAATACTAATTCCCTCGCTCTTGCCGGTATTCTTAATTTACTAATTCCACAATATCACTCTCCCATATATGTGGGATACATGCCATCCCTGCATTAAATGTGAGCCGGACCACACCCACTACCGTTATACCTTGAGATATTTTAACATTGCA
>NW_026507111.1:0-40064 GCF_026875155.1 Cherax quadricarinatus | reverse complement strand
TTTTAAAGTTCTTGAATTTAACATACTCCCCAAACCCTGTAGATTTCCTCTCTGGCTTTTCCCCCCTATATTATAAAACATATGCCACAAATTTTTAGGAGTCGCAACTATAATGCCATTACTGTCATCCCAATCACTTTTATGTCTCGTAAACCAATCTCAATATTTTTTTTTTCTAGGGTTAATACCAACCTTTACAAAATCAACATGTGACCACTTCCCACAGCTCCCCCTTCATTTCCTCTTTATTTATTAATTTTTCGTTCATCAACATAACTAACTATGCTCAGGAAAGACTCGTCCCCCTACACTTAAGGGCCCAAATATATCACCGTTCCAAACCGCCATATAAAAGGTTTCATTCCGTAAAACTGCAAGCAAAAATTGTGATACTGGGCAAGCTGATAAAATACCTTAACCGGGCGTGTAGAAAAAGTACAAACCATCGAACAAATCTTTTCAAATCCCCATTTTACAAAAATCTTCATATTTTCACCATACCCTTCAAAGCTCGCTCACCATCGCCAAAATTTTCCGGAACCGACGCGGCTTTCTTTTCAACTTCACAATCTAAATATCTTATGCCCAAACTGACATTTCGCCCGGTACCCCGTACCCCCTGCCCAAACCCCAACTTTTAATTACCATATTTGTTCAGTACACAACTTTTTTTGTGTTTTTTATAATAACACACATGAAATTTAATTCATAATAAAAGGGGCTTTTGGAAACAGTTGATTCTGGTAAAAGAAACACGACCCAGTTAATGCATTCTCCCATTCTCCCTGTCTCCACTTTCATTAAAATTGCACTAAATAAATTTTCCATATCCCAAAAAACACGAAAAATTCGATGGGTATTCCGCGATTCTTGGGTTCTTCCCTTTGCCACAATTATGGCATGATACTTCATCTTCGTTATAGGAACTCCATCTCGCCCCTTCTTTCAGACATAAGCCCCCAAAGAATGATAATACCCCTTGGACATCGACTTCCCCCGGTCATTTTGTCGTGGGTGCATAGTCGAGCTCATGAACTTCAACAACCCCTCTTTGTCTCACCCCATTTTTTTCTTTAAACTTTTTATACATCTCTTCTTGTTTAAAAAATTTAAACGAAAAAAGGATGAGAGAAGGGGGGGGCTGTTGAATATCATGAGCTCGACTAGTGCACATACACTAAGTGACACGGGGGGGAAGTCGAGTAAAAGGGGTTTTATCATCTTTCGGGGACATGAAGTCTAAAAGACAGGGTCGAGATGGGGGTCCTTAACAGAAGATGAAGATCCTGCCTAAATATAGCTGGCAAAGGGTAAAACACCAAGAATGGGGAATACCCACGAATTTTATGTTTTTTTTTGGGATTATGGAAGCTAAAATGGGCATTGAAAGTTTTTTACGAGGGTTTTCGTACTTTTTTTACACCCATGTTGGGGGTTTTCATCATGCTTGTCCAGTATACAATTTTTGCTTGCATTTATACAAATGAACCTTTTATAGGGCGGTTTGAGAACGAGTGATATAGGGCCCCATTAATTAGGGGACGAGTTTTCCCGAAAGTTAGTTAGTTGAATAAAACAATATTAAAAAATTAAAGAGGAAAATGAAGCGAGCTGTGGAATGTGGTGACATGTATTTTTTGTAACAGGTTGTTTTTAAACCCAAAAAAAAAAAAAATTTTTTGAAATTAGGTTTCGAAAATAAAGTGATTGGAAAAAAAGGGGGGCATCAATTTTGCAGAACCCAAAAAAATTGTGGCATATGTTTTGAAAATGATAGGGGGGGAAAACCCAAAAAGGCAACTCTACTGGTTAGGGAAGTATGTAAAATATTAAAAACTTTAAGGAACCCGCAAAAACATTTCTTTTGTTTTTGCTAAAATGCATGAAACCCAAAGTTGTGTAGGAAAAATCTAGGGATGAGGGGAAAAAAAAATTTTTAAAAGCAGCAAAGCACAAAACATCTGAACTACTAAAAATGCGAAATAGACATAGTGAAATCGAATAATTGCAATAGAATTGCATAAAATCGTATAAAAAAGCTCGCACATTGTGTTTGGGGAAAACTTTCTCCTAACCGCGTCAGTGATTTAGAAAATGAGTAACACTGCAATGGGAGAGAAAAAGACTGGAATGGTTAGGGAAAAAGGGGGCAGAAGCACTGTAGGGGATTTTTTGCTTTCGCGCACGGCAGTGGGGAAAAAGACACGAACTGTCGGGCCTCCAAGGACAAAAAGAGAAAATTTAGATGCTAATGAACAAAAAAAAGGGACAACGAAAGAAGTCAAGAACGAGTGAAGAAGAAGAAAAGAACGGGAATAGGGGCGGTGAACAAAAAAATTGACCCCTACAACGCCTTATCCCTTTATTTGAAGAATCGTGAAGGCATCGAAAGGACAGAATAAGGATGCATAATGACGGGGCATTCGATGGAAAATTCGCCTTGCGTAGGTCCGACAGGTGAGGACAAAAAGCACCTAGACTGAACTTTAATTCCTGATGAAGGATGGGGAAAATTTTAGAAAGAGTTTTCGGAGGGGGGACAGAACTATCTATTTACCTAGTCTAGTTTCAATAAAATTTTGGGCGAGCATACGATAAGGAGTTCGAAAATCTCCCTTGAAGATGAGCGGGGGTTTTAAAAAGGTCATCGGTTATACAAGTTGTTTTTTGGGAGGTAATTGAATTTCCTGGACAACCTGATCAAAAGGGAGCCAAAAAATCTGACTGTACATTTCGGGGATACGGTAGCCAACAGGAAAATGGAGTATCAGAGAAACAGAACGTCGGGCAAAAAATTTGGTAAGTTTTAGCCCAAATATTTAAAACCCCTGTGTAGGGGACCAATGGGGAACAAAGTTGACAGCATTCTCGGGGGCGTACTACCAGATCAGCGCCTGCACAAGCTAAGCGAGTCATCAACATAAGAGATGTCTAAAAATTGATGAGAGAATAAGGGCCCCATCATTTATAAATAGCAAAAAAAAGTGATGCCAAAACATCCCCGGGAAAGCGGGGGAAACAATTTTAACCCAACACGGGAAAAGTCTCCAAAAGAAATTTTCAAGGAAAAAATGCGAGTGCCTCGGGGGCCCAAGGAAAGGGCTTGGGCCCGGAGTGTCATATGCATTTTTTAAGATAAAACAAAATGAGTGGTTACTAGAAAAGCTTTACAAGCTAGGCTCTAAGCGAGTAAGGGTCAATAATGGAGCACCCTTATGAAACCAAATTGACTAGTAGAGCACTGTGTATTCCAAATCCCACACCAGACGTCTGGTCTGTTTACAAGACTTTCCTAAACTTGCATACTATTTGGAAAGAGCAATGGACAATAATGCGAGGCACAGGCCCGAAGTACCTGGTTTACGAAAAGGCAGGACCTCGGAAATTTTTCCACGTGGGGAAAAGCCCCTAAGCCCAAAAAGATTAAAAGGTAGGGGGACTGAAAGGGTTTATGGATGTAAAACGAAGCATAAAAATATAATGCCTAGTCCCAGCTGCCGACAAATGGGCCAAGTGAAAAGTGTTACTACGTTCAAGAAGTGTACAAGGCACTTATGAAACTCATCAAAAAAAATGAAAAAAGAGAAATTTTCGGAAACTTGGAAAAAAAAAATTTGGGGGCATAAATTGAACCCCAGAGTCGGACAAATAATTTCATCACGTAGAACTTCAAGGGTCTTACAATCCCGACCCGGCAACACATAAACGGAGTCGGGTCGAAGAGTTTTTCCCACTCGTTTCCGTTTTTTTTTTCAATGCACCATAAAGAAAGCCGAAGTGACGGTAAAAATAATCCCCCCAACAACGCGTTAGCTTCACGATACACGACGGGGAACCGTTCGTCCGTTAAAACAAGGAGTCACGCTGTGGCCCATTGTAATATGCCCCTCAGCAAGTTTCAAGTGTAGCACTACACAAACAGGAACCACCAAAATACGAATTTCTGAGAGGCCAACTCAGGTTTTGGGGATTTAATGGAAGCGCGGTTACAATCGAGGCAAAATCTTTAATAGCTCCCATGGAGGACAAAGACGGGTTTCCCTTTCTAACAACAGCTTGACCAAATATAGGTCCCAAATTTGACCGTTAAATTTCAAGTGTGGGTCCCAGAGGGGGGAAACAAAAGCAAGTGGAGGATAGGAAAGCTCACGTCTTTAAATCGGGGGCACAGACCATGTATGTGTATTATAAAGAGCAAACGAAGACTATGTAAAAGAGAGACAGATGATGAGATGGTGAAAAGGGGTGTTAGTCCCCCTTTTAAAAAAGGGGGAAAGAAAGTGAAGAATTTGTTTTTGATCGCCGCAAAAATCACAGTGAGCCCTTTTCAAAGGGGAGAAAACATTAAAACCACCTAATAAGAGAAGTGGGGCAGAAGAAACCAAAATAGATAATCCCCGGGGAAAAAGATACAAGGCAGACGTATCCCACTTGTTCAAGAAAATGGGGGCTGCATTTAATGCAGTGATGTAGAACAAAATTTATATTTGGGGATATCAGTGCATTCAAGAAGTACACTTTCATTAAAATTTTCCATCGGGAAAGGGATCCATTAAAATCGAAAAATACCCCCCCGAACGGGAGGGATAACAAGAAATAATTTGGGTTTCTTTAAACACACAAACAGGGAAAACTTGGAACAACACCCGAAACTACCCCCATTACCTCTGAGGCTTCAAAAATTTACTGTAAATGTCATGATTTGCAAAAAAAATGAAACATAAACGTAGGCGTTACGGGCAGAAGGAGTAAAGCCACATGTGGGGGTAAGGAAAACAAAACAAAGCACCCAAAACTTGGGAAAGTGCAAAAAGGGTTGGGGAGTGGTTTAAAAAAAGGGGGAGTTGAAACATGGATCGGTCCCCTCACTGGGTTTTTTTCCCCAGTATATTTGGGGATAGCTAAAGTGTTTCAGTGGGCATGGGAAATTGCAGGTAGTTCCAAGAAGAAGGGAGAGGGGGGGGGAAAAATTGGAAAGAAGGGGGAGGGGTAGGGTCGTTAACTTTGGGAAAAATTTGGGAGAGGACAGGGGAGGGGTAATGTCGAAGGGGGAGGGTGAAACCCCCACACCCCAAAAAACACATAGGAGGGAAAGTACTAGGCACAGAGTTTAGAGAGGAAAATGTTGGCTATCCTGCAAAACTCTGTCACAGAGACCTACTAAACTAGTGGCAAAAACTTTTACACCGTAAAAAAACAAGTGTCCCATTTCCTTTTCATACCTATTTTTCCCAAATCAAAAATTTTTAAGAATTATAGTGGTTTTTTAAACCATAGTAAATTCACGAACTACAAGATGGATTGCTAATTCAATTTCCTTAAATGTCTTGTGAAGGGAGAACCCTATAACTGATTAAGTCTTTCCCGTTGTTAAAGGCAATATTAAATAGCCCTTTCTGTCGCCGAACAGGTGTATTTGTGGCCGTGAAGCCAGCAACCGATTCGGGTAATACCTTGGTTCTTGTGTGGCCGGTTAAATCGAGGGAAAGATGGCAAGTACATGGGAGGTTAATAAACATTATCAAGAGGAAACCTCACAAAAGCGGATGCCCAGCAGTAAGGGAGCCAACCCCAAACTACGCAGATCTTGATGCAGCCAGAAGCGCTTCCAGATGGTATCACCCTTCAAGCCGGGGACAGATGGGAAGAGGTGTGTGGGGACTATACATGTGATTACCTTGGTGATACCTATCTCAATACACAGGGAGGAAGGAGGGCAGCTGCCAGCATTTAGGGAGTCCCAAAAGTCTAGAAAATATGAGAACTTGCCCCTCATATATGTTTGTCCCATAGGCTCAGGTGACCCTTGTCTCATGGGGGAAAGACGGGCATCTAATTCCTTAAGCGGCTAGGAAAAAGGACTCATCAGGGTAACTAGGGATCCAGGGCAGTCTAGTTTTATGTTTCAGCGGCTCAGTGCGGCTGCTTCAAAAGGGGAATTGCATGTTGCATTTGGGGCTACACGCCCCAGCCTCTGAGGAGTGGATGAGATTTTCGCCTTATAATCTGTGATTCACACGTAACAATGTTACCGTACTATGCCACTTTTTATCAACAATGTATCTCTTAAATCTTCTGTGCCATATTATGTAATAAATATATTCCTATTGGAAACTATTATATTATATATATATATATATATATATATATATAGATACTATTACATTTAGATATATATAAATATAATATAATATATATTATATATATATATTATATATATATATATATAATCTGGCGTAACTATTATGCTATAATTATGGACTATAATTTTTGAGGGGGTGGACCGGTAAGCCAGCCGGAAGCCTCGATCAGATGGACCAAAAGCTTAACGGCGGGTTATCATCTGGACTAAGGACCCGCCTCAGGTAACGCTTGTCTGTTTCACAGTACGATCCTTACCTAACCCAATCACTTAAAGATCAATTTAAGCCAATTCCATTTTTAATGGATTTAACTTTGATATAGTATATTTACTTATCGTACAAGGCAAAACTACTTAAATTAACTTTTATAGATTGAGTGTACTTTGAATTTTGGTTCTACGGCTGTGAAGGAACAATGGAGGGGAAATATCGTGGTACCAAAAACCGCACATAAAAACGAGAGAAGTATTGTGCTTTTTTTGTTATTTTAATTCGTGGTATTACGATAGTGAATCACCAGAGGACACTTTCGAAGTTGAACTACAACACGATACTCTCGACTTATGTGGTGTTTTCAAGACATTGAAATGGATATAAACGGGTTACAGAAAGTAAAGTTAAAAGATGTATGTACTACATACTGATGGATCCATATCCGTGGATTACCCTTTGAAGTTGATGAAGAGGATTTATGTAGGATGTTTTGGAAGTACGATGAGATATTCGACGTAAAATTGTGAGTATGGCAGTGTCAGCGGTGGCATGGCTTATTCGATGGAGCAGGTGTGATTAAACTGGTATTAAGACATCCAGTCCCATACGTTCATATGATACAGTTTCTTACCATAGTTACATATGCGGGCCAAAAGTGTGGAGCATTTTGGTAATGAGTGTCCTAAACGCAACTTGCAAACAACACTTGGACATCGCCCAAGGAACAATCTGTGGGGTCAAGACGCTACTAGAGTCCCCAGTGAGGGTGAAACGCATGTGCAAGTACACCGACCAGAAGTTAGTACTGATGGTCAGACGGTTCGAAGTGTGGAGAGTTTGACAGAAAAGTTTTCTACAGAGCACAAAAATGGTCCTGTGCTGTGGTCACAGGAGTGTGAAGATACGATGAATGGAAATGTTATTGATAAGGATCGTCAACAAGTGCAAGTTAATTTTTGTGCACAGCAGCATTGTTATTATAATCAAGGGGGAAGCGCTAAACCGGAGGATTATACAGCGCCTGGGGGGGGGGTGGAATGTGGAAGGCATTCATGCGTTAATTTCCGGAATGGAGCACAGATCCAATTCCCTAATTCAAGAGCTCCGCACCAACATCTAGGGACCTTCCTTGAGGGGGCACACAGCGCAGAAAAAAGGTATACATGCACTGGAAATGAAAGTTTTGGAGGCTAGCTATTTTAATTCTAGCTAATGCAAACTTTTTAACCTTCTAGACAGAGACAACGCCGACCGAGAGACGTAATAGCGCTGGACTTTCGCTGCTGACTGCGGTGTAGCTCGGTTGTGTCTACTGCCCCCTCTGCTGTTTGCATGGCGAGCTCTTCATAGCAACAACATGTGCTGAGTGAGGGCCATCATAGCATAGAGTGAATACTATCGGTTATTGAGTGCTTCGTGGGGGCGATTTCCTCCCCTCTACGGCTCATGTGTGCTACCGTCGTTCATCAGAGAGATGTACGAATACAGACGGACAGGACGACAGAAGGTATTATGGTGTTGTAGGCCCAGAATGGGGCCTTCAGAATCTACTTTGTTAGTTGAATTCGAAGGCGGTTGATATGAGTCGTTGGGACAAAATTCCAGCATGTGAGCTTAGATGCAACTCCGGCTGTATGAGTGCATCTCATGACGTCTCTCGACATTTTACCTTTGGGTGAAGTTGCGCAAAGTCCCCTTTGAGGGTGTCGAGGCGGCTGACATAAGGGAACGTATTGAGGCATATGGTACCTTGCATCTGGCAAACCAAGCAAAGTGGGCGGCAGGTGCATACATTGGACGGTCCGAGAGGGTACCATTTTCTTTTAAAATTGACTCTGAGGCATCCAATCACGTCTTACGTTGTGATGAAGGAGTTCTGGACCCAGATTCTTCTGTGTCTTATGCAGGGCAACGACGTATGTGCAGGCTTGGTGGTGGAGTACGATCACATGGCAGAGTTGGCGTGTGATGCACATGAGTAGGGGATGGTTTTGCAACTGGTGGAGAACAGTTAAAGGTGTGGATGCTGTCGTCCACTGGAGAGCCCACGGGCAATAAAACGACGGATTGGCCCGTCTGTGGAGCTGAGATAGTTTGAAGATACATTGTGGTGTATGAGGGCGTGCCATTAGTCTGTGTCCGAGCCAGAAATGGCCACTTTGCGGGGGGGACGGTGACGGGGGAGGAAGTGCTTTGTGCAGCAGGAGGTGATGCGAGCTGGAGGAAGAGCTGTATGAGGTTTTGAAACTTTAACTCCATCTGGGGAGGATTTGAAGTCCTTTCGGTGAGACCGTCTTGAGTTTGCTAGAAGAGAGTGTCGGGGGGTTGCATAGAATGGAAGGAGGAGATCAGCAAGCATAGGAGAGGAGTCGCCGTGCTCTGTGCAACATGAAACAGTGAGGTTGAAGTTCATTAGTGAGGAATCCTCGAAAGATGCCATGGAGTGGAGGGCATCACGAGGAGAAGTCTGCGGAGTCAGACTCAGAAGGTCGATCCTGACGCCAGCACAGAGGTCTGGAGGAAGGATTGAATTTCGCGAGGTGGCCAGGATGAAGATGGCTATCAAAAGAAGGGGGGGCTGGGTGGAGGTGCGAAATCAAGTGTTGAACCTGGGGGCCAGAGGCCCTGGGAAGGATGAGAGGAGGAAGAGTTGGAAATGTTAAGAAGGCCTTAGGTGTACTGACTGTGAATGTGATTGGATGTGTAATAGTAGTGAGGGGATTGTTTTTCGTATGTTCCTGTGTAATATAGAGGGGCGTCGTGTTTCTACAGGAGCATAAATTTCAGGGAGGGAAAGAGTGCTTGAGGTGCAGGGCTTAAGAGTTTTGTCTTTGCATCTGCACGTTTGAAAGGTGGTGTGGGTTTATTGATAAAGGAGGCGAGCTGTTTGTGTTGATTACGAAGTGAGGGGGGGGAATGGGTGTTGCGTGTGGATGGGTGGTGGATGGGGCAGAGGGTAACCTTAGTAAGTGTGTATTGCACACCAGCAGGAAAACGATATGAAAGTTAAAGAGGGATTTTGTATGTGTGAATATAGTTTTCACCTTACATGGTTTACCTGCGGTGCCCATCGTTGGTGTGGGGACCTGGAATTGTTTAATAGGAGGGACGATGGTTGTGGAACCACAAGGGGCGGGGCACATGTCAGCGCTTACAAAATCTTTAGGTGGATGTTCAGTTGAGGATGTGGTAGGTGGGCGAGGTAGAGCCATACTTTCGTGAGGAGGGGTTATGTGGCGAGGTTAGATAGGTTGTACATATCTCAAGGGGTTTTGTCAAAAGTTTGTCCGTACAATAGAAGTTAGCTTTTTCAGATCATTGGGCAGTAGTGGCAGAGGTGGAGTGGGAGTATTAGCTAGTATCTCTAGGGGATACTGGACTGTTAATACAAGTATGTTAGATGATGACGGAGTGGTTGGAGGGTTTTTACAGTGTGTGGGAGGGGTTAAGTGAGGGGAAAAAGGGGGGTGGGATGTTGTTTGATGTGTTGGATGTGTAGCTAAGGAATGGTTCGGCATTATTATGTCGTGGGATGGGAAACGATCAATTCTATAAAATATGGGGTCATTAACTATTTGGAGGACAGGTTAAGGGGTTGTTTTGTAAGGGGGCGGCTGGCGGGTACAGTACGTGTAAAACCCTCCAACACTCCTCATCTTCTAACTTTACTTGTATATTTACTTCCACTGTTCCCCTTGAGTTATAGCTAATGACTTTCCCACTCCACCTCTGCACTACTGCCGATGATCTGAAAAAGCTACTTTATTGTACGGACAAACTTTGACAAAACCCCTTGAGATATGTACAACCAATCTAACCTAGCCACATAACCCCTCCCACGAAAGTATGCTCTACTCCCTCCTCTCCAAGATACGATACTACGTGCCGCAAAATGCACCTTCTCACACTATACCATCACTTATTTATCCATATCCTCACCTATGATATTGTGCTTGGGGATCAACTGCAGCAACACACCAAATGCAATAAATAACCCAACCAAAAAGCTTGAGCAGTAAGTATAATCACTAAATCCCATCCTGGGCAGCCACCCCACTCTTCAAGATCTAACTTACTCCAGTTCAGTACATCCACACTTATCTTCTGTGCAATCTATATTACAGGGCTTAAACTCTAATATCAACCTTGACCTAACGCTTTCTTGATAGTTGTGACAGAACCCAACAGGCATAACACCAGACACAAAACATCTCTACGACATTCCCGGGTCCGACTAAACCTTTTACAAAAATTAAATGATATGTCCAAAGGCCTAAATGTGGAAATACCCTACCTGAGATACTCTAGAACTGCAGACACATTCATCACCTTCAAATACTAACCATTTAGATAACTTCTTATTCTCCTGATAACCCGTTCAATAACTACACGGAATACCACTGGTGGTTCACACTTTACACTCGCTCACTCACCAGTTTGACACATAAACAGAATATTAATCTCAGTCTTAAAATAATGAATCCTGTGATATCCAATACTGAAAATAATTACTGTGCCAAAACAAAAGCATTCACATTGCTAAACTCATAACTAGATTTAGTCACTTAGCATAAGGACCAACTTATCCTATAATTTGTTATATTTACAATTAAGAATAAAACTAAGTATGCCGAAATGCATAGCCATGCTAAAGCATTTAGTGGTACACTCTGTAATCACAATTTTACTACATGTAAACCAAACAATAACCGAATTTCTGTAAACTCGCATTGTAATCCTTATAGAGATATAAAACTATTGAATTTTGGTAATTAAGGGAAGGTTGCATGAAATCCAGGATGAGAGGTGATGAGAGGTTCAATCGGTGAAGAGTTTATGGTGGGGTGGCAGGAGTGTTATGGGAGATAAGACCGTTGTCATGTGTATTGAGTAGCGAAAACGACAGCAGGCAAACAGCTATTTCCATCGTTGGAGGTTATGTAGTCAGTGGGTGGGTTTAGGGTGGGTCAAGTATACAAACTACAGATGGGATGGGTGGGTGTTTGTGGATAAGTGGACGCGCAGTATTGACAGAGGAAGGGGTAGGAGCTGGGGATTTAGAATAGGTGTGTGGAGTGTGATATGTCGGTTGGGATTCAGTGATAGGGAAGCACTGGGCAGGGAAATATCTGGGAGGAAATATGGATGAGCTTTTTAAGTGAAATGCAAAAGGGCAAAAGTGCCGGGAATGATGGGACTAACGGTAGGAGTATTATCAACAACATTGGAGCTAATGAGGGGTTTTTTTGGTAAGGTTATTTAAATTTGATGAAGGAAGGGGCAAGTTGGAGAGGAAAAGCAGCAACGGCTGTATAGTCTTGGTACTGAAGGGTAAGGGACAGCATATGCTTAGGGAATACCAGGCAATATCGTTGTATGCGGGATTATAAGTTGTTAAGAATTTTAGGAAATAGGTTTAAGAGCGTAAGTAGAGCAGTGTATCGAGAACTCAGTTTGGGTTGCCAGGGAGGGTCTATGGTGGAGGGGCATGGGTTACTATGGATTTTGTGGAAGAAAAAGGGGGCGGAAAGGGGGAAGCTTGGTTGACTCTAGACTGGCAAGGGGCCTATGATAGAGTGGAGCAAGAAGCATTGAGAGCTATCCTTAGGGGACAGGGTTTTGGAGGGGAAAAAGTAGTGGGATGTAGTAGAAGATGCGTTTATATCGTGGTGGCAACGGTTTTGTGAAGATGTACTGATTAATGGAAGATGGGGGGGAGAGGATTGTAATGGTAGGGGACTTAGGACAGGGGTGTCTATGTCACAGCTTTTGTTTCGCGCTGCATAACAGGAACCCCCTTTTATAGAATGGTGGAGCAGCAAATGGGCATAGTGAGGGTGAAGGGAGGGGTGTTGGGGAGGATTTGGCCAGTTATAATAGGGGTATGTAGATGATATACTGTTCTGGTTTAGGGATGGGGATATAAATGGACACCTTAGATGGGGTAGTCAACATGTTCGCAGTGTGCAACTGCGTAACGAGAGTGAATTCAGAGAATTCATGTCATGGGGGTTAGTAGCTGGGATGGGAGGGGTTTGATGGGTTGTGGGGTTTTTTTTTTAGTTTGTGACGAAGTGGGTGACTTCGTTAAAAATTTGTGGTCTTATCTTGCGGATGATCTGGAGTTTGCATGTGTGGGAAAAACTTCGGTTAGGTTGGTAGACAGGATTTGGGTCTTTGGGAAACTGCGGCCTTATCATTTGACCCTTGTGCAGTGTGCCATTGTTATTATAAGTCTTATTGTATAGTAAGGGTTTGGCACGTGGCAAGCCGTTGTTCCTTTAACTGGGACGGCAATTGCAATTATGCTTAGATGGGTTTTTTTCTACATTCTTGTGGTTAGGGCTGTGATTGGCTTAAAAGGATGTGGGTAATGTTACCTGGCGCGTCAGGGGGGGTTGGGTTTGATGGATTTAAAGCAGAGGGTCAAATGTATACTTCATTTGAGGGAGGGGTGATGAGGAGGTTGTGGTGGGGAGGGGGGGTTAAGTTTGGTCATGACAACGGTTAGACTGGAAAAAATATGTTATTTGGGGTAGAGTTGCATGAATTGTGAAAATGTTTTGAGGCTCTGGTGTTGGCTTGGGATCTAGGGAAGGTAAATAGGTAGGCGTGTTAGAGATGTTAGTGGGGAGGGTAGTGGCCACGGTGGGGTGGACGGGGATTTTCCCCATGTATGACTGGGGAAGTATATGGGGTAGGTTCATTAGGTTAAGGTTCAAACCCATGGGTCTGAGCGTGATGTATCGTTTTTGCATGGGATTTTAACCGTCGGGTGTGGTTTTTTAGGGTTAGACGGTGGTTGCGATGGGATCTGTGATTATGTGGAGGGGAGGATGCGGCGTTCCACGTAGGTAAATATTTTTTGTGAGGGGATGGGGAGCATTTCAGGGGTTGGTTGGGCATGGATGCTTGCATTAGGATAGGGGGTAGCATTTCTGTTCTGTGGGCATTAAGTCTTGATGTGGGGGGTATGGATGAGTGTATTATTAGGGCTGTGGGGTACATTATGTTAGATATATATCATTATCGTGGGGAATGAGGGGAAAAGGGGGTAGCGAGGTGAAGCGGTGAGGTAATTAAGCAGCTTACTTGTCATAAATCATTGTGTCGAAAAAGGGGTTATTTATGACGGGCGGAGGTGGGAAAGGGATTTACCAGTGGGATACAGGAGAACTATCGTTAGGGTGTTTTATTATGACTTGTAAATCAGGAAGGTAGGGGGTAGGATAGGGATGGTGTATGCACTGTGGGAAGGGATGTCAATGGTATGAAACGGGGTCGCCTCCAAGGGTTGACAGTTGCTAAGGATGTGTGTGATTTGATGGGAGTGAGAGTTGTTGAAATAGGTGTAAGAAATATTATCATTGGCAGTTTTTGTCACCTGGTGAGGTGACATTCCATGTTTATAGTATCTATAGCTATAATTTTAATTGTTTTAAAAAATTTTTTTTGTTATTCAATGTTATATGTCTTGGTGTTATTGTGAACACCGATGATTATAAATTTATTTAAGGATATTCTTCATGTATTGTAAGGATGTACGTAAGCATGTTAGTATATAAACATATTTGATTGTAATCATAGGGTATTTAGTGGTAGGGTGGTGGATGGTGTGGTTTGGGAGGAATAGAGCCATTAAGATTGGCCTGAGTCTATGCTAGTAGAGATTTTTGTAACCTGTACCCATACGTGTCTACCTATATATGTAGTTGTGAATATTTAAAATGAACAATGTAACTTGTCATTAATAATGAGGCATTCTTACCTGTTGGTATGGATGCCTCATTATTATGACTACGTGGCACATTATTGGTATTGTTTTTATAATGGAAGATCTTGCCTGGGGTGTTCTTGCTTAAACGTTGTTACTAGATGTCCTTTTCAAGCTCATTATATATGAATAAGTGAATGAGTTTTTGATCTTGTGTATAGCCAGGTGTGTTGAGAAATGGGATTACCAATTAAGCTTAATTTTAATTTAAATATAGGAACACTTAGCTGATAAAAGACAGCAAATGTCTACACAGCGCCCCTGCAGACAAGGTCTTGAATTGTTGTCATGATTTCTTCTCTCCAAGGGCTGTAATGAGTTATAATTTGTAAGATTATAAAATTACCCCTAGGGGGTGTTATGTCAGCAATATTTAATCACTGATGGCTGACAATTACTTGTGGGACTCAAAGTACCGCACCTAAACTGCCGACTATAGGTTGATTACAATCTCCTGCAAATCAAGGAAACTGCGCAAGTCCCCCGTACACAAGAAATTATAACCTACCTTGCTCCTTGTAGAGTGAGCAGGGCCGGATTAAGAAGTCTCCAGGCCTGGGCTATTTCAGATTGGCGGGGCCCCTTTGGACGTTTACGGGTAAGCGAAGCGACCCTTCCGCTTGGGGATGGGGGGTGGGGGGTCATGTGTGAGGCCTGTTTAAGGTCTAATTTAATAAATTCTGGCTATTTAGATTAAATTTATAGGGAAAGTACATCAAGACAGCCAAACCATTTACCAACAGCCATTATAACTATCTTGGTTAAATCATGCCCATTTTAAAGAGAATAAACTCCAAGACAGCATAGTATTACTAGATTAGGCTATTAAAGTAGTGACATCATGGACCTATTATATTCAGCATAAACCACTACAGCATATTATTCCATTTATAAATCATGACCTTATTTGTTATCATTGGCTTCATGCATAATGACTATCAAAATCATTATAAACTCAAGAAAGTAAAGAATTGTTTATATTCAACAGGTACTCTTAAATAAACTTTTTTCTGGATTTCAAATTGGCAAAATCATCAATTATATTATGAAAATCAATATTTTCTTGTTAGATCTGACTCAGTGGTCAACAAGCTAGGTTACACAATTTGTCTTGGCTCATTGTTGACGGAGCTGAGAGCTGGTTTTTCACTCTCCCTCCCCCCTTTCAAAACAGAAATGAACGTTCTCCTTCTACAGTTAGTAGCTGGAGTGTTAGGTAAAGGCGATACCTATGATCAACATTAGGGAAGGTTTCTGAGGATACCTGCATTTCTTAATCGTTTCAAGCAGTGAGGGTTGCACATTAATTTTTTCAGGTGGAGCTTTAATCTGATTCATATACCAGGAAAATGAACTATTTCTTCAACAAAATGTGTCCTGAACATCTGCTGAAAGGTGTTGTTGCAACTTTAATGCAGGCTTCTCTCAATTATGCATCTGGCATAGTAGTAATTTTGAACAGAAATCCAAACTTGTCTTCATTGAGATTTGGTAGATTCTTTTCTTTTCACACCAATTCTGTAATCACTGAATCCAGAATGGACGAGTATGTAGTGTCTTACATTTCTGCCTTCGGTGAAAGCAACACAATTTCATTGTCTGGCTCTTTCAAAATTGGTCGTTTTCACTTCTTCCTTGACCGCGATGATCAGCGGTAACTGTAGTCTTTCACCGCAGTTTAGCTTTCTCTTCAAACATTTCAAAACTTCATCATTGCGAGTGAGCTTACAAATTCCACATAGCCTGAATAGAGGTTAGCACAAGTAGCCATTTCAATTTCAATTTTTGAAGTGTCTTGTTCGTGGATTTAACCGTTCCAGGTATACAGTCCCAAAAGCAAACAGATTAAGGCCAATTCAAATCATCCCATTTGATGCTAAGGCTGGCTGCTTCGCTTCTTGTAGTTGCTGTATGGTCTTCATCCTCTGCTATTTGGATCAAAAGCAGAGCGTATTTCTGCAAAGCTAACTTCAAAGCATGTGTTCATCATGCTGCGATGACACCTTGTGTTGATATTGATTTGATGACATTTCCATGAATGGTTGACTTTAGTATATCCACCGATGCGTGATGCAGAAGAAAAATTAAAGAGTGCTTGTAAATGTCCATAAAATAAAAAACTGCAGTGGACTCAACACTCCGCAAGCACATGACCCAACAAGAGTAACGAGAATGTGTGAGCAGGGACATATTCAGCAAGTGGGTGATTTGCTTGATACGGGCTTGCAATCCAATATATTTCAACCCGACATGTTACTTGGCTTGTCGTAGCTCTGGCCACGGAAATCCATAATAGAGAGATCATGTTCAGCGGGAGTATCCAGTACTACATTCATTCATTGGTTTCTCCATCATGTGACTGAAAGAGGAATGAATTTTATAAATCGCTCTACAGGCTTACATGGAGTCGACAAAGCGAACAATGATGTCAATTGATCTGGTATGTGAAATATCTGGTGTGAATCTATACTTATTGCAAAGTATTTTGCAGTTTTCACAGTGCTATGATGTTATTGAGGACCTCCTTAGTCTTCAGTTCAATAAATTCATTTGCATATAGTAGGAGACATGTAAGATTACGTGCCTTTCTGCTTCCCAAGGCTGTGACACGTGATTGCTAAGAATGGATCGAATTTGCTAACAGTTCTATGATCCTAGGAAATTGTCATTGTTTCCCGAACCAAAAACCTCATTTTCTCCACGGAAAAGCAGTCCTCTTAGAACTAGAATTTACAACCAGCAACCAATCTTTCTATGAACTTTTCTCAATAAGTGCGCTCTTTTGCAGAGTTTGATTTTTCCAAATGAGAATCCAAATAAGCCTTTTTTCTGTGCACAAAAATAACACTGGGTTAAAATGCAGCTCTGTGAGTGGTGCTGTTTTCTTGTTCCGCGAAACGCCTTGGAATATTTCCAGTCATTGAACCCCTGTGTGAGGTATTTTCTTTGGTAGAAATAGCCTTGCATGCTGAAACAGTACACTTTTCCTGAGCTTTCAGAAAGTTCCATCCATGATCTTTTCACTGTTTCTGATCTTGCAAGCTTCCTATAAAAACATAAAATGACTTTTAAACAACGGACGACCTTCCCCCATCATCATATCTCCTTGCTGATTTTCTAAAGTAATGTTCAGAGTTGACTGATGTTATCTGCAATGAAAAGCATTACATAGGAATCTGGGAATTACATTTGGCCATGAGGCCAGGTTCTTTTAAGACAAATCCTGTGGATGGGGGGGAAAATGTCGTTGAGACATTTGAGAGGAGGCACAAAAGAAGTAGATGCTGGCTGAGAAATAATGGAGGGAGGGCTTACTGTATGATCTGACGTATCTGCAGATTCAACTGTACTGGTAACTTCAGAAAAACTGTTTTCGTGAGCATGTCTGTGAGCTTTCTGCCAGCTTCCTACTCTTTTTTTTCTGTTCTTCTTCTTGGAATTTTCTTCTTTCTTTTCTGTGACCCACTCGAATTAAGAACGTCCAACCTTACGTTCACGAGATGCATAATGAGGATGTATCATCTGTCTGTAATCATGAAATATCAAATTTTTCATTATCAATTATTATTAATTTTTTAATTATTATTAAAAAAACTTTCTGTCAATTGGGGGGATATGGCCCTTGTAGCCCTTTCCTATGGCTGGCATCTAAAAAATTCAAAAAACGTTACCAGGTGGAGTCATATACAGAACTTTTGACCATTACATTAGGTTAGTGATTTGGGATACGAATATTTTTACTAATTCATCCTTCCGTGATCTCAATTTACTTAAACAGAAATCATTACTGAGTCCAAGAAAATGGCACAATGGTATTTATATTACCATTTTCATAAAACTAAACTAATTATGTTTTGCATGATATATGGCCTACCACCATAGATAAGGACATGAGAAGAAATAAAGAATGCAGGGACAATTTCATTTTCAACCCCAAACCAACGATTTTCTGATGTGGTTCATGTGTTTTGGTGGAAATATGTAGTAAATTAATTATGTTTTTACATCACTTTCCGTCGCACTTGAAAACTAAGCATGTTGCAACGGAAAGTGATGTAGAACATCAACAATGAGATCTGTTATTGAAATGATAAAGACTTAAAGACAGACAAAGTGCTTTTAAAACCTACTAACGGAAGTCAGTTTGCGTTTTTTAGGTTTTTCTTTATAGTATTTTTACCAAAAATGCGTCTTTAATGGTCCATGCGTCTTATTGATCAAGTAACCCCTATCAGGTACTCCCTTAACATTTGGAGGCGAAAACAAACATTTATCCATACAACATCAATGTCTATCAACAACAATTTCAGTTAATTTGGTCACAGTACAAGTCTAGATAAACGTGTAATATAAGGAAAATTGGAGAGGAATCTCCATACTAACCATTGCGGCGGAAAACACAGCTGTTTCTGATGTAAACAAAAGGCGTGTTGGGTGTGTGCCCATCTATGTTTATGTATATTTATTTTATTTTATTTTATTTCATTATTTATTTTTGTTTTGATTAATTTTTTAATAATCAATTTTACTCTCCAAAACTTGAACTTTTAGGTAGAAACCTTAGCCTTGCACCCAGTGCGCACTCTTGATGAGCCCCTGGAACCCCTTGGACCGTGGGGGGCCCCCAAAAGGCAGGGCCCTAGGCAAATGCTAGTTTGCTATGCAGTAATCCGGCCCCTGAGCGTGAGTATGGTGTTCTTCAACTTTCGACAGATATCGCACTGGGCTTGATAGAAGCTGAAGTGTCTTGGATGTTACCACGTCTTCCATACTCTAGGAAACACCACATGGTACACTATATTCCACAAGATTTGTCTTTATTGTTAAAATTTTCTTATCACTAAAGATGCTGATCACATTCTCTTAGTGTTTATTGTGTTTTATGAGACACTGTGTTCACACTAACACACAGATGCTTCCTTTGTTGGTTATCCCTGCGTCAGTGTCACTCTCATGTAGGAGTCAAAAGTAATCTGAAGATGCCACAATGCCCACCCGCTGTCCTGCCCCTGCACAAAGGAAAAGCTGGGGAACCTAGTACTTTTACTTCATTGTCACTTCTTTATGAAGCAGAGCAAGAAATGTTTGATTCGTGCATGTTTAAGGCATAGTCAACAATATACACTATCTCTACATGCGTATAAAGTGGTGAGCAAGTTTTTCCTTAATTGTCCTGCCTAAGGTAAGGGGAGATGTACTGTCTCGTATTTAAATAACTCTGCAACACTGGACTGCAAGGTGCGGTGGTCACTTGACCAAGTCATATACTGGTATGCATCTGGATCAATACTTCTCTGTAGCAGTAAACAAGACGCTTGCCCCTTCTGAGAGTGTGAGGCCCCATCAGGGCACTGAAAGGCCTGAAAGAAGGGACTTGAAAGGGCCTGAAGGAGGCTGATACACCCTCATGGAGAGGAAAATTTTCTCCACACTTTAGGGGCGGCGATGGTTCGCTGCAGAGTAAGTGAACATTCATCCTTAACATTAATTTGATTTTCTCACTAACCACCAGGCTGCTTGTCTTTTCTGAACAGCTTCAGTCTGTGTGGTGTCTGGGAGAATCACTAATTTTGTTTTCCAACACTGTGTAATTTCTAACGGCACTAGGTTATTTATTGTCCGCTTATTCACTACACCTTTTGCTCAAAACACAACTGTCCTGATGATTCCATTTGCCATCTGGATATTATGGTCACAATTTTTCCAAGTGGTCATTGGACTCGGACCATCATTGTCAATAATCACTATGTCTCCAGGTCATAAGGACTTATGATTTTTAAGGAAAACACCAGCTCCATAGAGTGTTTCCTCAATGAGGTGAGATAGTCTTCTCGCCAGAAAGTTTTCTCCAATATTCAATCATTTATTAAGGTGTTTGAATTACGTCTGAGTTGCTCAGGGTTCGAAATTAAGTAGGAATCCTCTATGATTCTTTATCATTCAATGGGAGGAAACAGGTTCGAGCTTCTGACATGGAGTAAATGAGAATGGACTTAACACTTCTAAATTGTCCAGATCATCGGTAAACATAAGTTTGAGGTTGTTGTTGACTCTATTTTCTATTTCAGTCACAAAACTGTACGAATTCTTCTAAGTTATTCTCTGGACGATGAAGAGTCTTCCGTTAAACAACGTTTTACAATGCCGATCATTCTTCATAAAATCCGCCGGCCATGGAGATTTAGGAGGGAATGTATCTCCAAGACAACTGCGTTGATTTAGCATCTGTTGTACTTCTGGTTGGATCAAAGTCTTGCTTTATATAAGCAGCACCAAAACAAAAGTTCGTTGCATTATCTGAAATCATCAGTCTGGGACTGCCCTTCTGGCTGCAAACCTTCTGAGATATAATTTGTTAAAGGTTTCAGCATACTGTCAGTGGCTACTGCTAGATGTACTGCTCTAGTTGTAGGACAGTGAACAAACGAGATGTAACCTTGATGGGAACTTTGTCAACTGTTTTGGTTTTAAAATTATTGGTCCGTGTAATTCTACACCTTGTCACCTCAAATGGAGTGATATGACAAACTCTTTCAGAGGGTGATGGTGGTGGACCTGGATACTGACTTACTCGCATTATCATAGTGACGACAAGTTAATACAGCTTTTATTTGTTTTTTCACACTTTGTCGGACCTGAGGTATCCAGTAGGATGTGTATATGACAAAGTGTGTCAGCTACCCCACCATGGAACTCACGTTATGTGGGCGTTTTGCACAATCAGTTTTGTTAGGCCAATGATTCTTTCTTGGGGAATCAATATTGGATTGTATGGCTTTCTTTAGGTAGTGAAGAATTATGAATTCTTCTCGACATCTTAATCTTTTCTGCGTCGAGATTAAAGTCCTAAAGAATTAATTATCACAGGTTGTCTTTGGGGAATTATCTTGTGTTTTAGAAATTATATTCTGTTTTAAAGAGAAAACATCTTTCTGTATAGTTTCACCCAGTATTTAATGGGTTCAAGACATTCATAATCAGGTTTTATCCCTGTAACTCTTAAGAGTTTTACCCACGATGAGTATTTAGATCATTCAATGACTATTTCTGTTGTGTTGCAGGGTATTTACACAACTTATTTCTGCTGGTTCAAGCAGACTTTTTCTTCTGGATAATGTGAGCTTTTTGCTGAGGCAGTTATTTTCTCATTAGAGAGCAGTTCGGTCCGTGGAGCCATAATTTATTATCCGCAAATTTTCTTGATGTGGGACACCACGTGACAACATGTCAGACTGGATTCTCTTGGGTAGAGACGTGGGAGAAAGAGATAATCTCCTGCATCTCTTTTATTTCGGCCTACTCTGTTCATGTAAATAGACAACTTACTCTTATTATTTCTTAACATGGAGAACTGCTTCATTATCACTCCAGGTCATGTTTTTCAATAGTGAGATGATCATGTACTTGTTGAGATAGACTGCCTAAATTTGTACCTACGTTAGTGTGGTTGTCAGTTCCAATTGTGTTGTTCTGACCTTCGAGGGTGCTTACCTGGCCTTGAAGAAAATTAGTTGTACTTCCTTCAGCATTACTCAATGTAAGCGACAAGCGCTAATAACCTCTGGTTGAGTCATAACAGAACACATGGAATGTGTTAATTGTTTCGCATCTTGTCTATTTTTCTGGGGAAATTGATTTGATCCTATTCCTCGCCGAACAGGTGTATTTGTGGCCGTGAAGCCAGCAACCGATTCGGGTAATACCTTGGTTCTTGTGTGGCCGGTTAAATCGAGGGAAAGATGGCAAGTACATGGGAGGTTAATAAACATTATCAAGAGGAAACCTCACAAAAGCGGATGCCCAGCAGTAAGGGAGCCAACCCCAAACTACGCAGATCTTGATGCAGCCAGAAGCGCTTCCAGATGGTATCACCCTTCAAGCCGGGGACAGATGGGAAGAGGTGTGTGGGGACTATACATGTGATTACCTTGGTGATACCTATCTCAATACACAGGGAGGAAGGAGGGCAGCTGCCAGCATTTAGGGAGTCCCAAAAGTCTAGAAAATATGAGAACTTGCCCCTCATATATGTTTGTCCCATAGGCTCAGGTGACCCTTGTCTCATGGGGGAAAGACGGGCATCTAATTCCTTAAGCGGCTAGGAAAAAGGACTCATCAGGGTAACTAGGGATCCAGGGCAGTCTAGTTTTATGTTTCAGCGGCTCAGTGCGGCTGCTTCAAAAGGGGAATTGCATGTTGCATTTGGGGCTACACGCCCCAGCCTCTGAGGAGTGGATGAGATTTTCGCCTTATAATCTGTGATTCACACGTAACAATGTTACCGTACTATGCCACTTTTTATCAACAATGTATCTCTTAAATCTTCTGTGCCATATTATGTAATAAATATATTCCTATTGGAAACTATTATATTATATATATATATATATATATATATATATAGATACTATTACATTTAGATATATATAAATATAATATAATATATATTATATATATATATTATATATATATATATATAATCTGGCGTAACTATTATGCTATAATTATGGACTATAATTTTTGAGGGGGTGGACCGGTAAGCCAGCCGGAAGCCTCGATCAGATGGACCAAAAGCTTAACGGCGGGTTATCATCTGGACTAAGGACCCGCCTCAGGTAACGCTTGTCTGTTTCACAGTACGATCCTTACCTAACCCAATCACTTAAAGATCAATTTAAGCCAATTCCATTTTTAATGGATTTAACTTTGATATAGTATATTTACTTATCGTACAAGGCAAAACTACTTAAATTAACTTTTATAGATTGAGTGTACTTTGAATTTTGGTTCTACGGCTGTGAAGGAACAATGGAGGGGAAATATCGTGGTACCAAAAACCGCACATAAAAACGAGAGAAGTATTGTGCTTTTTTTGTTATTTTAATTCGTGGTATTTCGATAGTGAATCACAGTGGACACTTTCGAAGTTGAACTACAACACGATACTCTCGACTTATGTGGTGTTTTCAAGACATTGAAATGGATATAAACGGGTTACAGAAAGTAAAGTTAAAAGATGTATGTACTACATACTGATGGATCTATATCCGTGGATTACCCTTTGAAGTTGATGAAGAGGATTTATGTAGGATGTTTTGGAAGTACGATGAGATATTCGACGTAAAATTGTGAGTATGGCAGTGTCAGCGGTGGCATGGCTTATTCGATGGAGCAGGTGTGATTAAACTGGTATTAAGACATCCAGTCCCATACGTTCATATGATACAGTTTCTTACCATAGTTACATATGCGGGCCAAAAGTGTGGAGCATTTTGGTAATGAGTGTCCTAAACGCAACTTGCAAACAACACTTGGACATCGCCCAAGGAACAATCTGTGGGGTCAAGACGCTACTAGAGTCCCCAGTGAGGGTGAAACGCATGTGCAAGTACACCGACCAGAAGTTAGTACTGATGGTCAGACGGTTCGAAGTGTGGAGAGTTTGACAGAAAAGTTTTCTACAGAGCACAAAAATGGTCCTGTGCTGTGGTCACAGGAGTGTGAAGATACGATGAATGGAAATGTTATTGATAAGGATCGTCAACAAGTGCAAGTTAATTTTGTGACAGCAGCATTGTTATTATAATCTAGGGGGGGTAAGCGCTAAACCGGAGGATTATACAGCGCCTGGGCGGTGGGGTGGAATGTGGAAGGCATTCATGCGTTAATTTCCGGAATGGAGCACAGATCCAATTCCCTAATTCAAGAGCTCCGCACCAACATCTAGGGACCTTCCTTGAGGGGGCACACAGCGCAGAAAAAAGGTATACATGCACTGGAAATGAAAGTTTTGGAGGCTAGCTATTTTAATTCTAGCTAATGCAAACTTTTTAACCTTCTAGACAGAGACAACGCCGACCGAGAGACGTAATAGCGCTGGACTTTCGCTGCTGACTGCGGTGTAGCTCGGTTGTGTCTACTGCCCCCTCTGCTGTTTGCATGGCGAGCTCTTCATAGCAACAACATGTGCTGAGTGAGGGCCATCATAGCATAGAGTGAATACTATCGGTTATTGAGTGCTTCGTGGGGGCGATTTCCTCCCCTCTACGGCTCATGTGTGCTACCGTCGTTCATCAGAGAGATGTACGAATACAGACGGACAGGACGACAGAAGGTATTATGGTGTTGTAGGCCCAGAATGGGGCCTTCAGAATCTACTTTGTTAGTTGAATTCGAAGGCGGTTGATATGAGTCGTTGGGACAAAATTCCAGCATGTGAGCTTAGATGCAACTCCGGCTGTATGAGTGCATCTCATGACGTCTCTCGACATTTTACCTTTGGGTGAAGTTGCGCAAAGTCCCCTTTGAGGGTGTCGAGGCGGCTGACATAAGGGAACGTATTGAGGCATATGGTACCTTGCATCTGGCAAACCAAGCAAAGTGGGCGGCAGGTGCATACATTGGACGGTCCGAGAGGGTACCATTTTCTTTTAAAATTGACTCTGAGGCATCCAATCACGTCTTACGTTGTGATGAAGGAGTTCTGGACCCAGATTCTTCTGTGTCTTATGCAGGGCAACGACGTATGTGCAGGCTTGGTGGTGGAGTACGATCACATGGCAGAGTTGGCGTGTGATGCACATGAGTAGGGGATGGTTTTGCAACTGGTGGAGAACAGTTAAAGGTGTGGATGCTGTCGTCCACTGGAGAGCCCACGGGCAATAAAACGACGGATTGGCCCGTCTGTGGAGCTGAGATAGTTTGAAGATACATTGTGGTGTATGAGGGCGTGCCATTAGTCTGTGTCCGAGCCAGAAATGGCCACTTTGCGGGGGGGACGGTGACGGGGGAGGAAGTGCTTTGTGCAGCAGGAGGTGATGCGAGCTGGAGGAAGAGCTGTATGAGGTTTTGAAACTTTAACTCCATCTGGGGAGGATTTGAAGTCCTTTCGGTGAGACCGTCTTGAGTTTGCTAGAAGAGAGTGTCGGGGGGTTGCATAGAATGGAAGGAGGAGATCAGCAAGCATAGGAGAGGAGTCGCCGTGCTCTGTGCAACATGAAACAGTGAGGTTGAAGTTCATTAGTGAGGAATCCTCGAAAGATGCCATGGAGTGGAGGGCATCACGAGGAGAAGTCTGCGGAGTCAGACTCAGAAGGTCGATCCTGACGCCAGCACAGAGGTCTGGAGGAAGGATTGAATTTCGCGAGGTGGCCAGGATGAAGATGGCTATCAAAAGAAGGGGGGGCTGGGTGGAGGTGCGAAATCAAGTGTTGAACCTGGGGGCCAGAGGCCCTGGGAAGGATGAGAGGAGGAAGAGTTGGAAATGTTAAGAAGGCCTTAGGTGTACTGACTGTGAATGTGATTGGATGTGTAATAGTAGTGAGGGGATTGTTTTTCGTATGTTCCTGTGTAATATAGAGGGGCGTCGTGTTTCTACAGGAGCATAAATTTCAGGGAGGGAAAGAGTGCTTGAGGTGCAGGGCTTAAGAGTTTTGTCTTTGCATCTGCACGTTTGAAAGGTGGTGTGGGTTTATTGATAAAGGAGGCGAGCTGTTTGTGTTGATTACGAAGTGAGGGGGGGGAATGGGTGTTGCGTGTGGATGGGTGGTGGATGGGGCAGAGGGTAACCTTAGTAAGTGTGTATTGCACACCAGCAGGAAAACGATATGAAAGTTAAAGAGGGATTTTGTATGTGTGAATATAGTTTTCACCTTACATGGTTTACCTGCGGTGCCCATCGTTGGTGTGGGGACCTGGAATTGTTTAATAGGAGGGACGATGGTTGTGGAACCACAAGGGGCGGGGCACATGTCAGCGCTTACAAAATCTTTAGGTGGATGTTCAGTTGAGGATGTGGTAGGTGGGCGAGGTAGAGCCATACTTTCGTGAGGAGGGGTTATGTGGCGAGGTTAGATAGGTTGTACATATCTCAAGGGGTTTTGTCAAAAGTTTGTCCGTACAATAGAAGTTAGCTTTTTCAGATCATTGGGCAGTAGTGGCAGAGGTGGAGTGGGAGTATTAGCTAGTATCTCTAGGGGATACTGGACTGTTAATACAAGTATGTTAGATGATGACGGAGTGGTTGGAGGGTTTTTACAGTGTGTGGGAGGGGTTAAGTGAGGGGAAAAAGGGGGGTGGGATGTTGTTTGATGTGTTGGATGTGTAGCTAAGGAATGGTTCGGCATTATTATGTGTGGGAAGGGAAACGAATCAATTCTTTAAAATATGGGCTCATTAACTATTTGGAGGACAGGTTAAGGGGTTGTTATGTAAGGGGGCGGTGGCGGGTACAGTACTGTAAAACCCTCCAACCACTCCTCATCTTCTAACATACTTGTATATTTACTTCCACTGTTCCCCTTGAGTTATAGCTAATGACTTTCCCACTCCACCTCTGCCACTACTGCCCGATGATCTGAAAAAGCTACTTCTATTGTACGGACAAACTTTGACAAAACCCCTTGAGATATGTACAACCTATCTAACCTAGCCACATAACCCCTCCTCACGAAAGTATGCTCTACTTCCCCTCCTCTCCAAGATACGATACTACGTGCCGCAAAATGCACCTTCTCACACTATACCACTCACTTATTTATCCATACCTCACCTATGCTATTTGTGCTTGGGGATCAACTGCAGCAACACACCAAATGCAATAAATAACCCAACCAAAAAGCTTGAGCAGTAAGTATAATCACTAAATCCCATCCTGGGCAGCCACCCCACTCTTCAAGATCTAACTTACTCCAGTTCAGTACATCCACACTTATCTTCTGTGCAATCTATATTACAGGGCTTAAACTCTAATATCAACCTTGACCTAACGCTTTCTTGATAGTTGTGACAGAACCCAACAGGCATAACACCAGACACAAAACATCTCTACGACATTCCCGGGTCCGACTAAACCTTTTACAAAAATTAAATGATATGTCCAAAGGCCTAAATGTGGAAATACCCTACCTGAGATACTCTAGAACTGCAGACACATTCATCACCTTCAAATACTAACCATTTAGATAACTTCTTATTCTCCTGATAACCCGTTCAATAACTACACGGAATACCACTGGTGGTTCACACTTTACACTCGCTCACTCACCAGTTTGACACATAAACAGAATATTAATCTCAGTCTTAAAATAATGAATCCTGTGATATCCAATACTGAAAATAATTACTGTGCCAAAACAAAAGCATTCACATTGCTAAACTCATAACTAGATTTAGTCACTTAGCATAAGGACCAACTTATCCTATAATTTGTTATATTTACAATTAAGAATAAAACTAAGTATGCCGAAATGCATAGCCATGCTAAAGCATTTAGTGGTACACTCTGTAATCACAATTTTACTACATGTAAACCAAACAATAACCGAATTTCTGTAAACTCGCATTGTAATCCTTATAGAGATATAAAACTATTGAATTTTGGTAATTAAGGGAAGGTTGCATGAAATCCAGGATGAGAGGTGATGAGAGGTTCAATCGGTGAAGAGTTTATGGTGGGGTGGCAGGAGTGTTATGGGAGATAAGACCGTTGTCATGTGTATTGAGTAGCGAAAACGACAGCAGGCAAACAGCTATTTCCATCGTTGGAGGTTATGTAGTCAGTGGGTGGGTTTAGGGTGGGTCAAGTATACAAACTACAGATGGGATGGGTGGGTGTTTGTGGATAAGTGGACGCGCAGTATTGACAGAGGAAGGGGTAGGAGCTGGGGATTTAGAATAGGTGTGTGGAGTGTGATATGTCGGTTGGGATTCAGTGATAGGGAAGCACTGGGCAGGGAAATATCTGGGAGGAAATATGGATGAGCTTTTTAAGTGAAATGCAAAAGGGCAAAAGTGCCGGGAATGATGGGACTAACGGTAGGAGTATTATCAACAACATTGGAGCTAATGAGGGGTTTTTTTGGTAAGGTTATTTAAATTTGATGAAGGAAGGGGCAAGTTGGAGAGGAAAAGCAGCAACGGCTGTATAGTCTTGGTACTGAAGGGTAAGGGACAGCATATGCTTAGGGACTACCAGGCAATATCGTTGTTATGCGCGGATTATAAGTTGTTAAGATTTTAGGAAATAGGTTTAAGAGCGTAGTAGAGCAGTGTATCGAGAACTCAGTTTGGGTTGCCAGGGAGGGTCTATGGTGGAGGGGCATGGGTTACTATGGATTTTGTGGAAGAAAAAGGGGGGGAAAGGGGGAAGCTTGGTTGCTCTAGACTGGCAAGGGGCATATGATAGAGTGGAGCAAGAAGCATTGAGAGCTATCCTTAGGGGACAGGGTTTTGGAGGGGAAAAAGTAGTGGGATGTAGTAGAAGATGCGTTTATATCGTGGTGGCAACGGTTTTGTGAAGATGTACTGATTAATGGAAGATGGGGGGGAGAGGATTGTAATGGTAGGGGACTTAGGACAGGGGTGTCTATGTCACAGCTTTTGTTTCGCGCTGCATAACAGGAACCCCCTTTTATAGAATGGTGGAGCAGCAAATGGGCATAGTGAGGGTGAAGGGAGGGGTGTTGGGGAGGATTTGGCCAGTTATAATAGGGGTATGTAGATGATATACTGTTCTGGTTTAGGGATGGGGATATAAATGGACACCTTAGATGGGGTAGTCAACATGTTCGCAGTGTGCAACTGCGTAACGAGAGTGAATTCAGAGAATTCATGTCATGGGGGTTAGTAGCTGGGATGGGAGGGGTTTGATGGGTTGTGGGGTTTTTTTTTTAGTTTGTGACGAAGTGGGTGACTTCGTTAAAAATTTGTGGTCTTATCTTGCGGATGATCTGGAGTTTGCATGTGTGGGAAAAACTTCGGTTAGGTTGGTAGACAGGATTTGGGTCTTTGGGAAACTGCGGCCTTATCATTTGACCCTTGTGCAGTGTGCCATTGTTATTATAAGTCTTATTGTATAGTAAGGGTTTGGCACGTGGCAAGCCGTTGTTCCTTTAACTGGGACGGCAATTGCAATTATGCTTAGATGGGTTTTTTTCTACATTCTTGTGGTTAGGGCTGTGATTGGCTTAAAAGGATGTGGGTAATGTTACCTGGCGCGTCAGGGGGGGTTGGGTTTGATGGATTTAAAGCAGAGGGTCAAATGTATACTTCATTTGAGGGAGGGGTGATGAGGAGGTTGTGGTGGGGAGGGGGGGTTAAGTTTGGTCATGACAACGGTTAGACTGGAAAAAATATGTTATTTGGGGTAGAGTTGCATGAATTGTGAAAATGTTTTGAGGCTCTGGTGTTGGCTTGGGATCTAGGGAAGGTAAATAGGTAGGCGTGTTAGAGATGTTAGTGGGGAGGGTAGTGGCCACGGTGGGGTGGACGGGGATTTTCCCCATGTATGACTGGGGAAGTATATGGGGTAGGTTCATTAGGTTAAGGTTCAAACCCATGGGTCTGAGCGTGATGTATCGTTTTTGCATGGGATTTTAACCGTCGGGTGTGGTTTTTTAGGGTTAGACGGTGGTTGCGATGGGATCTGTGATTATGTGGAGGGGAGGATGCGGCGTTCCACGTAGGTAAATATTTTTTGTGAGGGGATGGGGAGCATTTCAGGGGTTGGTTGGGCATGGATGCTTGCATTAGGATAGGGGGTAGCATTTCTGTTCTGTGGGCATTAAGTCTTGATGTGGGGGGTATGGATGAGTGTATTATTAGGGCTGTGGGGTACATTATGTTAGATATATATCATTATCGTGGGGAATGAGGGGAAAAGGGGGTAGCGAGGTGAAGCGGTGAGGTAATTAAGCAGCTTACTTGTCATAAATCATTGTGTCGAAAAAGGGGTTATTTATGACGGGCGGAGGTGGGAAAGGGATTTACCAGTGGGATACAGGAGAACTATCGTTAGGGTGTTTTATTATGACTTGTAAATCAGGAAGGTAGGGGGTAGGATAGGGATGGTGTATGCACTGTGGGAAGGGATGTCAATGGTATGAAACGGGGTCGCCTCCAAGGGTTGACAGTTGCTAAGGATGGTGTGATTTGATGGGAGTGAGAGTTGTTGAAATAGGTGTAAGAAATATTATCATGCAGTTTTTGTCACCTGGTGAGGTGACATTCCATGTTTATAGTATCTATAGCTATAATTTTAATTGTTTTAAAAAATTTTTTTTGTTATTCAATGTTATATGTCTTGGTGTTATTGTGAAAACACGATGATTATAAATCTTATTTAAGGATATTCTTCATGTATTGTAAAGGATGTACGAAAGATGTTAGTATATAACATATTTGATTGTAATCATAGGGTATTTAGTGGTAGGGTGGTGGATGGTGTGGTTTGGGAGGAATAGAGCCATTAAGATTGGACCTGAGTCTATGCTAGTAGAGATTTTTGTAACCTGTACCCATACGTGTCTACCTATATATGTAGTTGTGAATATTTAAAATGAACAATGTAACTTGTCATTAATAATGAGGCATTCTTACCTGTTGGTATGGATGCCTCATTATTATGACTACGTGGCACATTATTGGTATTGTTTTTATAATGGAAGATCTTGCCTGGGGTGTTCTTGCTTATACATTGTTACAGATGTCTTTCTCAAGCTCATTATATATGAATAAGTGAATGAGTTTTTGATCTTGTGTATAGCCAGGTGTGTTGAGAAATGGGATTACCAATTAAGCTTAATTTTAATTTAAATATAGGAACACTTAGCTGATAAAAGACAGCAAATGTCTACACAGCCGCCCCTGCAGACAAGGTCTTGAATTGTTGTCATGATCATCTCTCAACGGGCTGTAATGAGTTATAATTTGTAAGATTATAAATTACCCCTAGGGGGTGTTATGTCAGCATATTTCATTCACTGATGGCTGACAATTACTTGTGGGACTCAAAGTACCGCACCTAAACTGCCGACTATAGGTTGATTACAATCTCCTGCAAATCAAGGAAACTGCGCAAGTCCCCCGTACACAAGAAATTATAACCTACCTTGCTCCTTGTAGAGTGAGCAGGGCCGGATTAAGAAGTCTCCAGGCCTGGGCTATTTCAGATTGGCGGGGCCCCTTTGGACGTTTACGGGTAAGCGAAGCGACCCTTCCGCTTGGGGATGGGGGGTGGGGGGTCATGTGTGAGGCCTGTTTAAGGTCTAATTTAATAAATTCTGGCTATTTAGATTAAATTTATAGGGAAAGTACATCAAGACAGCCAAACCATTTACCAACAGCCATTATAACTATCTTGGTTAAATCATGCCCATTTTAAAGAGAATAAACTCCAAGACAGCATAGTATTACTAGATTAGGCTATTAAAGTAGTGACATCATGGACCTATTATATTCAGCATAAACCACTACAGCATATTATTCCATTTATAAATCATGACCTTATTTGTTATCATTGGCTTCATGCATAATGACTATCAAAATCATTATAAACTCAAGAAAGTAAAGAATTGTTTATATTCAACAGGTACTCTTAAATAAACTTTTTTCTGGATTTCAAATTGGCAAAATCATCAATTATATTATGAAAATCAATATTTTCTTGTTAGATCTGACTCAGTGGTCAACAAGCTAGGTTACACAATTTGTCTTGGCTCATTGTTGACGGAGCTGAGAGCTGGTTTTTCACTCTCCCTCCCCCCTTTCAAAACAGAAATGAACGTTCTCCTTCTACAGTTAGTAGCTGGAGTGTTAGGTAAAGGCGATACCTATGATCAACATTAGGGAAGGTTTCTGAGGATACCTGCATTTCTTAATCGTTTCAAGCAGTGAGGGTTGCACATTAATTTTTTCAGGTGGAGCTTTAATCTGATTCATATACCAGGAAAATGAACTATTTCTTCAACAAAATGTGTCCTGAACATCTGCTGAAAGGTGTTGTTGCAACTTTAATGCAGGCTTCTCTCAATTATGCATCTGGCATAGTAGTAATTTTGAACAGAAATCCAAACTTGTCTTCATTGAGATTTGGTAGATTCTTTTCTTTTCACACCAATTCTGTAATCACTGAATCCAGAATGGACGAGTATGTAGTGTCTTACATTTCTGCCTTCGGTGAAAGCAACACAATTTCATTGTCTGGCTCTTTCAAAATTGGTCGTTTTCACTTCTTCCTTGACCGCGATGATCAGCGGTAACTGTAGTCTTTCACCGCAGTTTAGCTTTCTCTTCAAACATTTCAAAACTTCATCATTGCGAGTGAGCTTACAAATTCCACATAGCCTGAATAGAGGTTAGCACAAGTAGCCATTTCAATTTCAATTTTTGAAGTGTCTTGTTCGTGGATTTAACCGTTCCAGGTATACAGTCCCAAAAGCAAACAGATTAAGGCCAATTCAAATCATCCCATTTGATGCTAAGGCTGGCTGCTTCGCTTCTTGTAGTTGCTGTATGGTCTTCATCCTCTGCTATTTGGATCAAAAGCAGAGCGTATTTCTGCAAAGCTAACTTCAAAGCATGTGTTCATCATGCTGCGATGACACCTTGTGTTGATATTGATTTGATGACATTTCCATGAATGGTTGACTTTAGTATATCCACCGATGCGTGATGCAGAAGAAAAATTAAAGAGTGCTTGTAAATGTCCATAAAATAAAAAACTGCAGTGGACTCAACACTCCGCAAGCACATGACCCAACAAGAGTAACGAGAATGTGTGAGCAGGGACATATTCAGCAAGTGGGTGATTTGCTTGATACGGGCTTGCAATCCAATATATTTCAACCCGACATGTTACTTGGCTTGTCGTAGCTCTGGCCACGGAAATCCATAATAGAGAGATCATGTTCAGCGGGAGTATCCAGTACTACATTCATTCATTGGTTTCTCCATCATGTGACTGAAAGAGGAATGAATTTTATAAATCGCTCTACAGGCTTACATGGAGTCGACAAAGCGAACAATGATGTCAATTGATCTGGTATGTGAAATATCTGGTGTGAATCTATACTTATTGCAAAGTATTTTGCAGTTTTCACAGTGCTATGATGTTATTGAGGACCTCCTTAGTCTTCAGTTCAATAAATTCATTTGCATATAGTAGGAGACATGTAAGATTACGTGCCTTTCTGCTTCCCAAGGCTGTGACACGTGATTGCTAAGAATGGATCGAATTTGCTAACAGTTCTATGATCCTAGGAAATTGTCATTGTTTCCCGAACCAAAAACCTCATTTTCTCCACGGAAAAGCAGTCCTCTTAGAACTAGAATTTACAACCAGCAACCAATCTTTCTATGAACTTTTCTCAATAAGTGCGCTCTTTTGCAGAGTTTGATTTTTCCAAATGAGAATCCAAATAAGCCTTTTTTCTGTGCACAAAAATAACACTGGGTTAAAATGCAGCTCTGTGAGTGGTGCTGTTTTCTTGTTCCGCGAAACGCCTTGGAATATTTCCAGTCATTGAACCCCTGTGTGAGGTATTTTCTTTGGTAGAAATAGCCTTGCATGCTGAAACAGTACACTTTTCCTGAGCTTTCAGAAAGTTCCATCCATGATCTTTTCACTGTTTCTGATCTTGCAAGCTTCCTATAAAAACATAAAATGACTTTTAAACAACGGACGACCTTCCCCCATCATCATATCTCCTTGCTGATTTTCTAAAGTAATGTTCAGAGTTGACTGATGTTATCTGCAATGAAAAGCATTACATAGGAATCTGGGAATTACATTTGGCCATGAGGCCAGGTTCTTTTAAGACAAATCCTGTGGATGGGGGGGAAAATGTCGTTGAGACATTTGAGAGGAGGCACAAAAGAAGTAGATGCTGGCTGAGAAATAATGGAGGGAGGGCTTACTGTATGATCTGACGTATCTGCAGATTCAACTGTACTGGTAACTTCAGAAAAACTGTTTTCGTGAGCATGTCTGTGAGCTTTCTGCCAGCTTCCTACTCTTTTTTTTCTGTTCTTCTTCTTGGAATTTTCTTCTTTCTTTTCTGTGACCCACTCGAATTAAGAACGTCCAACCTTACGTTCACGAGATGCATAATGAGGATGTATCATCTGTCTGTAATCATGAAATATCAAATTTTTCATTATCAATTATTATTAATTTTTTAATTATTATTAAAAAAACTTTCTGTCAATTGGGGGGATATGGCCCTTGTAGCCCTTTCCTATGGCTGGCATCTAAAAAATTCAAAAAACGTTACCAGGTGGAGTCATATACAGAACTTTTGACCATTACATTAGGTTAGTGATTTGGGATACGAATATTTTTACTAATTCATCCTTCCGTGATCTCAATTTACTTAAACAGAAATCATTACTGAGTCCAAGAAAATGGCACAATGGTATTTATATTACCATTTTCATAAAACTAAACTAATTATGTTTTGCATGATATATGGCCTACCACCATAGATAAGGACATGAGAAGAAATAAAGAATGCAGGGACAATTTCATTTTCAACCCCAAACCAACGATTTTCTGATGTGGTTCATGTGTTTTGGTGGAAATATGTAGTAAATTAATTATGTTTTTACATCACTTTCCGTCGCACTTGAAAACTAAGCATGTTGCAACGGAAAGTGATGTAGAACATCAACAATGAGATCTGTTATTGAAATGATAAAGACTTAAAGACAGACAAAGTGCTTTTAAAACCTACTAACGGAAGTCAGTTTGCGTTTTTTAGGTTTTTCTTTATAGTATTTTTACCAAAAATGCGTCTTTAATGGTCCATGCGTCTTATTGATCAAGTAACCCCTATCAGGTACTCCCTTAACATTTGGAGGCGAAAACAAACATTTATCCATACAACATCAATGTCTATCAACAACAATTTCAGTTAATTTGGTCACAGTACAAGTCTAGATAAACGTGTAATATAAGGAAAATTGGAGAGGAATCTCCATACTAACCATTGCGGCGGAAAACACAGCTGTTTCTGATGTAAACAAAAGGCGTGTTGGGTGTGTGCCCATCTATGTTTATGTATATTTATTTTATTTTATTTTATTTCATTATTTATTTTTGTTTTGATTAATTTTTTAATAATCAATTTTACTCTCCAAAACTTGAACTTTTAGGTAGAAACCTTAGCCTTGCACCCAGTGCGCACTCTTGATGAGCCCCTGGAACCCCTTGGACCGTGGGGGGCCCCCAAAAGGCAGGGCCCTAGGCAAATGCTAGTTTGCTATGCAGTAATCCGGCCCCTGAGCGTGAGTATGGTGTTCTTCAACTTTCGACAGATATCGCACTGGGCTTGATAGAAGCTGAAGTGTCTTGGATGTTACCACGTCTTCCATACTCTAGGAAACACCACATGGTACACTATATTCCACAAGATTTGTCTTTATTGTTAAAATTTTCTTATCACTAAAGATGCTGATCACATTCTCTTAGTGTTTATTGTGTTTTATGAGACACTGTGTTCACACTAACACACAGATGCTTCCTTTGTTGGTTATCCCTGCGTCAGTGTCACTCTCATGTAGGAGTCAAAAGTAATCTGAAGATGCCACAATGCCCACCCGCTGTCCTGCCCCTGCACAAAGGAAAAGCTGGGGAACCTAGTACTTTTACTTCATTGTCACTTCTTTATGAAGCAGAGCAAGAAATGTTTGATTCGTGCATGTTTAAGGCATAGTCAACAATATACACTATCTCTACATGCGTATAAAGTGGTGAGCAAGTTTTTCCTTAATTGTCCTGCCTAAGGTAAGGGGAGATGTACTGTCTCGTATTTAAATAACTCTGCAACACTGGACTGCAAGGTGCGGTGGTCACTTGACCAAGTCATATACTGGTATGCATCTGGATCAATACTTCTCTGTAGCAGTAAACAAGACGCTTGCCCCTTCTGAGAGTGTGAGGCCCCATCAGGGCACTGAAAGGCCTGAAAGAAGGGACTTGAAAGGGCCTGAAGGAGGCTGATACACCCTCATGGAGAGGAAAATTTTCTCCACACTTTAGGGGCGGCGATGGTTCGCTGCAGAGTAAGTGAACATTCATCCTTAACATTAATTTGATTTTCTCACTAACCACCAGGCTGCTTGTCTTTTCTGAACAGCTTCAGTCTGTGTGGTGTCTGGGAGAATCACTAATTTTGTTTTCCAACACTGTGTAATTTCTAACGGCACTAGGTTATTTATTGTCCGCTTATTCACTACACCTTTTGCTCAAAACACAACTGTCCTGATGATTCCATTTGCCATCTGGATATTATGGTCACAATTTTTCCAAGTGGTCATTGGACTCGGACCATCATTGTCAATAATCACTATGTCTCCAGGTCATAAGGACTTATGATTTTTAAGGAAAACACCAGCTCCATAGAGTGTTTCCTCAATGAGGTGAGATAGTCTTCTCGCCAGAAAGTTTTCTCCAATATTCAATCATTTATTAAGGTGTTTGAATTACGTCTGAGTTGCTCAGGGTTCGAAATTAAGTAGGAATCCTCTATGATTCTTTATCATTCAATGGGAGGAAACAGGTTCGAGCTTCTGACATGGAGTAAATGAGAATGGACTTAACACTTCTAAATTGTCCAGATCATCGGTAAACATAAGTTTGAGGTTGTTGTTGACTCTATTTTCTATTTCAGTCACAAAACTGTACGAATTCTTCTAAGTTATTCTCTGGACGATGAAGAGTCTTCCGTTAAACAACGTTTTACAATGCCGATCATTCTTCATAAAATCCGCCGGCCATGGAGATTTAGGAGGGAATGTATCTCCAAGACAACTGCGTTGATTTAGCATCTGTTGTACTTCTGGTTGGATCAAAGTCTTGCTTTATATAAGCAGCACCAAAACAAAAGTTCGTTGCATTATCTGAAATCATCAGTCTGGGACTGCCCTTCTGGCTGCAAACCTTCTGAGATATAATTTGTTAAAGGTTTCAGCATACTGTCAGTGGCTACTGCTAGATGTACTGCTCTAGTTGTAGGACAGTGAACAAACGAGATGTAACCTTGATGGGAACTTTGTCAACTGTTTTGGTTTTAAAATTATTGGTCCGTGTAATTCTACACCTTGTCACCTCAAATGGAGTGATATGACAAACTCTTTCAGAGGGTGATGGTGGTGGACCTGGATACTGACTTACTCGCATTATCATAGTGACGACAAGTTAATACAGCTTTTATTTGTTTTTTCACACTTTGTCGGACCTGAGGTATCCAGTAGGATGTGTATATGACAAAGTGTGTCAGCTACCCCACCATGGAACTCACGTTATGTGGGCGTTTTGCACAATCAGTTTTGTTAGGCCAATGATTCTTTCTTGGGGAATCAATATTGGATTGTATGGCTTTCTTTAGGTAGTGAAGAATTATGAATTCTTCTCGACATCTTAATCTTTTCTGCGTCGAGATTAAAGTCCTAAAGAATTAATTATCACAGGTTGTCTTTGGGGAATTATCTTGTGTTTTAGAAATTATATTCTGTTTTAAAGAGAAAACATCTTTCTGTATAGTTTCACCCAGTATTTAATGGGTTCAAGACATTCATAATCAGGTTTTATCCCTGTAACTCTTAAGAGTTTACCCCACGATGAGTATTTAGATCATTCAATGACTATTTCTGTTGTGTTGCAGGGTATTTACACAACTTATTTCTGCTGGTTCAAGCAGACTTTTTCTTCTGGATAATGTGAGCTTTTTGCTGAGGCAGTTATTTTCTCATTAGAGAGCAGTTCGGTCCGTGGAGCCATAATTTATTATCCGCAAATTTTCTTGATGTGGGACACCACGTGACAACATGTCAGACTGGATTCTCTTGGGTAGAGACGTGGGAGAAAGAGATAATCTCCTGCATCTCTTTTATTTCGGCCTACTCTGTTCATGTAAATAGACAACTTACTCTTATTATTTCTTAACATGGAGAACTGCTTCATTATCACTCCAGGTCATGTTTTTCAATAGTGAGATGATCATGTACTTGTTGAGATAGACTGCCTAAATTTGTACCTACGTTAGTGTGGTTGTCAGTTCCAATTGTGTTGTTCTGACCTTCGAGGGTGCTTACCTGGCCTTGAAGAAAATTAGTTGTACTTCCTTCAGCATTACTCAATGTAAGCGACAAGCGCTAATAACCTCTGGTTGAGTCATAACAGAACACATGGAATGTGTTAATTGTTTCGCATCTTGTCTATTTTTCTGGGGAAATGCACATTTCTCAGCGTATATACACTGAAAATGTGAACCTCTTGGTGTATGTTCAGAGGAATGCCATTTCTAGGTTTTTTACATGAAAGATGGAACCCTTGGTGTATGTTCCTGGGGGAATGCACTTTCTCGCGTTTATAACTGAAAGATGTGAACCTTGGGTATTTCACAGGAATGCAAATTTCTCAGCGTAATACACTAAAAGTGTAACTTTTGGGGTGATTTTTCCTGAGGAATGCACATTTTCGCGTATATACAAAAAAGTGGAACCTTTTGGTGAGTTCACTGGGGGAAAGCACATTTCCCCAGGTATATACCTAAAAATTGTGAACCTCTTGGTGAGTTCATGGGGAAATCCCATTTCTAGCGTATATACACTGAAGATGTAAACCTTTTGGTGTATGTTCACTGGGGAATCACATTTCTCAGCGTTAAAACTGAAAGATGTGAACCTCTTGGTGTATGTTCACTGAGGAATTGACATTTCTCAGCGTATATACACTGAAAGATGTGAACCTCTTGGTGTATGTTCACTGAGGAATGCACATTTCTCAGGTATATACACTGAAAGATGTAAACCCTCTTGGTGTATGTTCACTGAGGAATGCACATTTCTCAGTGTATATACACTGAAAGAGACACATCTCTCGGTGTATATATAGTGAAAAATTGTTAGGAAAGACACATATACAACAGTTAGGTATCTTTATTCGAAACGAAATAAAGATACCTAACTGTTGCATATGTGTTTACCTAACAAACCTGTCGGTATTTTATACCATTTTAATGTTAAATAGTGAAAGATAAACACCTCTTTGTTTTATGCTAAAAATTACTACACGTCTCAGTGTGTCTTACACCAAAGAGGCATCAACAAATTATTTCAGAAAAAGAAGCGTCGGGATTAAAACAAAAAGTAAGGGGTAAATAAACCCGATTTTTATCCTAAATTTGTTTTTTTATTGTGCATATAAATATTAATTAAATAGAATGGGAGGAGACTCGAGCCCTGGTCCTGGTATTCTTCATTGTTTTCTTAATTTCACTGCCCCGACTTGTGTTATCCATTAAAAACTAATTAAGTCACCCTCAAGTGGGGGGTTTTGTTGATGACGGTAAAGGGTTCTTGATCCAGGGAAATTAGATTTATCCTCCCTTTTTCTGGATCGAATCTGACTGCTTCGTCTTCCTCCAGTTTTATGACCTCTAGCGATTCAGCGCCCCACTCTAAATGTAATACTAATAAACTATTTATGTAGGGTTTATTGACATGTTTAAAAATCTGATTCAATTATTGGAACGCTGTAAACCATGAAGAGTCTTTCCTAGTTATACGTATATGATTGTCTGGGAAAAAGAGTTTAAAAAAGAATTAAAAATAGATAGAAGTTTAATATAGGAGAAGCCTTGAGGACGTGAAAAATAAACAGAGGTAATACTAACCGGTGGGCCCCGGGGGCCTGGTGGCTAAAGCTCCCGCTTCACACACGGGGGGCCCGGGTTCGATTCCCGGCGGGGTGGAAAAAATTTCGACCGTTTCCTTACACCTGTTGTCCTGTTCACCTAGCAGCAAATAGGTACCTGGGTGTTAGTCGATGGTGTGGGTCGCATCCTGGGGGACAAGATTAAGGACCCAATGGAAATAAGTTAGCAGTCCTCGATGACGCACTGACTTTCTTGGGTTATCCTGGGTGGCTAACCCCCGGGGTTAAAAATCCGAACGAAATCTTATCTTATCACAAATAACCCGCACGTAGAAGAGAGGAGCTTCGACGACGTTTCGATCCGATTTGGACCCAATTAAAAAAGTCCCAAATTCGGTCCAAGTCGGACCGGAACGTCGAGGTAAGCTCCTCTCTCCTATGTGCGGGTTATTTGTGTTTGTTTTCCCGTCATGGTATTTTTTTTTATAAAAAGGGTAAT
>NW_026507110.1:10000-42785 GCF_026875155.1 Cherax quadricarinatus | reverse complement strand
AATTTTCAAAAATTTCCAGCATGGTTTTAAAAAGGGGGTTCCTGCCTTACGAATTTATTAATTTTTTTTCACAAAGGTATTTGAGGAGGTAGATAAATGGTAATGAATATGATATTGTGTATATGGACTTCAGTAGGCTTTTGACGGGTCCCAATAGAGACTATTGAGGAAAATTTTAAAGGGCACATGGATAGGAGGAAAAATTTTTTTTCCGGATAGAGGCATGGTTGACAAATGCACAGAGATTTGCATAAAGGGGAGAAATCAGAGGGGGGAATGTCACGAGCGTGTTCCACAGGGTCAGTGTTGGCCCCTGCTGTTCACAATTACATATAACGACATAGTTGGGGATAAAAAAATCGGCAAGTTTGGATGACCAAATAGGCTTTCGAATTATTTGACATGCATTCGAGACTCAGGCAATTTTAAATAGCTATGAGTGTTGAACTAAGTAAGTGCATTTAATATAGAGAAATGCAATTCTAATGTTGGACAACAATAAAGGCCACTTTAAATATAATCGTTTAAAATTTACGCATTCGAAAATGATTTAGGACTGTGAACAGTCATCTAAACAAATCCAAGTTCATTAGCAAAATAATAATCTTGGCTTTATCAAGAAGCATAATGGATCCTGGTTTTTCCCTAACTAATCCTTTTGGCAAATTTGATAGACTGCCAGTTTGTACACGATACAGACAGATAAAACCTGGAAAATGTTAAAGGTTACAGTACCCTGTCAAACCTCCATGAGCCTAAAAAAGGGTCAATACACTCCAGTAAAAACACAACAATTAGGGGGACTATGAGTGAATAAATGAAGACATAAATAAGGGAGTAAATGGGCTGAAAATTCAGCCTAACGGTCGACAAGGTCTTGAATCAGCAACATTCATTCGAAATAGAAAGCTGGCTATTAATAATTAAGAGTGGAACAAACCCAAAACTAGGCCAACGTTGCGTAGCATTAGTAAAAAAGTTGGATATACATGAGGAGTCGGTAGTTGACCAAAAAACTTGACCAGGCCCGCGGAATCCCTTAAGCATGACCTACCTGACTAGTGGCGATTGGCTAACCGTAGGAATGAACTGCCCATACCCAGTGGCCACTCCAGTGTTCCTTGTTCTTATTCTATGTTTTCCCTCTTCTCGCCAGTGTCAAATATTTAATTTCCCGAAGAATACTCTTACATATGCTAGTCATTGAACCTTACATCTTAATATTCATATCATGGGGTTCACTGGGCGATCCCAATAGCCTAACATACGGGAATGTCCATTAAGAAGGAACTGTTCTAGTTTAGGCCCAAATGTGCAGATTCGTGTTTTTGGGAGTTTTGGTGGGTAAGTATGGGGTTTTCAATGGGGGTTAACAGGGGCGAGCCAATGTGTGTACTCACCATTGTGGTTGCACGGGCCGATTCACAGCTGTATCCAAGATAAATATTTTTCCGGTAAAGGTAATTATAAGGAAACAAGAGTAAGGAAAAAAAATTTTGTTATAAAAGGAAACATAAAGGGCGGAAAAAAACTTTTTCACTAGTTTTTCATTCCGTAAATTTGAAAGGAAAAATCCAAAGGAAAGTTGAAAATTCAGTTCAGAAGAAAACAATGACTATACATGACCAGTAACTAGTGGACAGTAACACCAAAAACTGCCCAGTAACCACAGTGGACCAAAACCCTAGTATTAATGCCCAGTTACCAATACCAGTAACGCCAGTAGAGGATGCCCAGTTAGACCATAGTTTTCACCAGTCAACAATGCCGAGTAACACCAGTGAATACACCTGTACAACAGTGCCGAGTACCAGGCAGTAAACCGGTCAGCAATGGCCCGTAACACCAGGACCAGTAACACCAGTAATACATTGCCCGTAACTCTTAAAACAATGCTCATAACCCAGACCAGTACCAGTCAACTAATGTCCCAATAACATCGTACCAGTAATACCCTTACTGCATGCCTTAAACCTTGCACTCTCAGTAACCCCACTAACATGGCATTAAACGTGTACCGTAACACCAGGTCACTACTCCCAAGTACCAACCATACCAGTTACACCAGTACAACAATGCCTAGTAAGACAGTGACCATAACACCTAAGTTTGCTCAGTACACCAGTGTCAGCAGTATATACTTGCCCAGTACCAGTGACCAGTATTGCATGCCGTAACACCAGTGACAGTTACAGCGGGAAAACGATGGCCATTTTAATCCACTACCAGTAACACCAGGGACCATTAAAACATTACCATAACACCAGTGAATACCACACATTACAACAATGCCCAGTAACACCAGTGACCATAACCCAGTACAACAATGCCCATAACACCAGTGACCGTAACACGTGAAAAAAATGGCAGTAATACCAGTGACCATAACACCATTTATGAGCCATAAAACAATACTCCTGTAACACCATTTAGCAGTAACACCATACCACAAAACAATGCCAAGTAACACCGTAAACCATGATACCTTAAAATTGCTTTCCACCAGTGGCCAGTAACAATAAAATCAATGAAAGTTACCACCATCTGTAAGTACCGCGTCTAGTGACTGCTGCAGCACGTCATGACCAGCACAAGCAGATCAGTGACTAATCACCAGCCAATCTGTAAACCTGTAACACCATCTAAGACTACCCCGACTACTGTGACTTCTCCCCCAGTCATGACTAGCACACCATCAGTGACTAGCACTCTCCAGTCTGTTACTCATTAACACATTCAGTGATTGTATCACATCAATGCCCAGGAGCAACCCGTGACTAGCATAAACACCAATCGACCATGTAACATTTAAGTTCTCTCTCTCGTTCTACCAGTAACACCTCATCACTCTGCACTCTACTCTTCTCAGCTTACCTCTCTCTCTCACCATCCTCTGCCCCTATCTCCTACCTCTCTAGTCCACTCCTCTCACTCTTAATGCAAATTCAGACGGGCTAAATACACCATCATTGACTAGCACCACCAATTCAATGACCAGCACACCACACTGACTAGACACCACAAACTATTGACCATAAACCAGTCTTGAAACATTAACACGAGACTTTGTTGACTATTCACCACCATTCAAAACCAGTACTACAGTCAGTGACTAGCCATCCCACCGGGTCGTGACTAACACCACAGTAAATAACCAGTCACACCTCACTGTCTTGCCAAGGGCTTACACTTCAGTTTTTACTAATACAACATTTACCCCTACTCAGAGTGCAGGCACTTACTTCCCATCTCAGGACTCAAGTCGCCCGGTTTCCTGAACCCCTTCATAAAGTTTTGCTCACACTCCAACAGCACTTTCAGTATTAAAAACCATTTGTCTCCATTCACTCCTATCAAACACGTTTCACGCATGCCTTGCTGAAGTCCAAGCCCCTCGCACACAAATCCTCCCCCCCGTGGAGGCAGGTACACAGGTTCGGCTGTGAGGTCAGTGGATGCATGTACCAGGTCCGGCAGAGAGGGATCAGTGGATGCATGTGTCACACAGGTCCGGCTGAGAGGTCAGTGGATGCAGGTTACACTGGTCCGGCTGAGTGGTCAGTGGATGCATGTCACAGGTCCGGCTGAGTGGTCAGTGGGATGCATTGTTTTTCACACAGGTCCGGCTGAGAGGTCCAGGGAGCAGGTCTACACAGGTCCGGCTGAGAGGTCAGTGGTGCATATGACACACAGGTCCGGCTGAGAGGTCAGTGGATGCATGTTACACAGGCCCGCTGAGAGGTCAGATGGATGCAGGTTACACAGGTCCGGCTGACTGAGGAGTTCTCGTGATGCAGGTCACACAGGTCGGCTGAGAGGTAGTGGATGCATGTCAGCACAGGTCGCTGAGAGGTCAGTGGATGCAGGGTACCCAAAAAACAGGTCCGGCTGAGAGTTCAGTGGTATGCTAGGTCACACAGGTCTGGTGAGAGGGTGCAGTGGATGAGGTCCACAGGTTGCTGAGAGGTTCAGTGGATGCAGGTCACAGGTCTGGCTGAGAAGGTCAGTGATTGCAGGTCACAAGTATTGCTCAAGGTCGCCAGACTGTACCTGGTGTGGTCATGTCATACAGCCTCACTGGTCACCTATTGTCATCCTGGTCAAACGTTGTTTTGTTTTTGTGTAGGTATTGCGTTTTTTTTATCTGAGTGTGTATTGACGTTGTTCTATATAGAATTTACGGTTTTATCTAAGTTAGTATTACCGTTTTTATAGTCTAATTTACGTTCTTATTTATGTATTTTGCGTTGTATTTTTGTATTTACGTAGTTTTTGTATGTATTTAGTTTTTATGTTAATATTTAGTTTTATTGTTTGCATTGACGCTTTTTTTATTTTTTATTTATGTTATGTTTATATTTACGTATTTGCATTTTTGTATTTACGTTTTATCGCATATTTACTTTTTTATACGTATACGTTTTTTACATTACGTTTATGGTTGGAAATAGATTATTATAAACATTGTTGACATGGGTCTTTATTCGTCATAATTAATTCCCTGAGCTAATTCTGTCTACCTGGTGTTGTGTTCTGTCTACCTGGTGTTGTGGTCTGTTACCTGTGTTGTGTGCTGTTACCTGGTGTTGTGAGGGTCTACCTGGCGTTTTGTTCTGTCTGCCTCGTGTTGTGCTCTGTTCTACCTCGTGTTGTGTTGTGTCTACCTCGTTGTTGTTCTGTCTACCTGTGTTTGTTCTTTCTACCTCGTGTTTTTTGTTGTGTCTACTTCGTGTTTTGTATGTGTTACTGTATGGTGTTCTGTCTACCTGGTGTGTGTTCTGTTACCTGGTTTTGTGTTGTCTACCTGGCGTTTTGTTCTGTCTACCTCGTGTTGTGGCTGTCTACCTCGGGGTGTGTTCTGGTCTACCTGTGTTGTGTTCGTTACCTGGTTGTTGTGTTGTCTACCTGGCGTTTTGTTCTTTTGCCTCGTGTTGTGCTCTGTCTACCTCGTGTTGTGTTCTGTCTACCTCGTGTTCTGTCTACCTCGTGTTTTGTTTCTGTCTACCTCGGTTTTGTTGTGTCTACTTCGTGTTTTGTTGTGTTCTACCTCGTATTGTGTTCTGTCTATGGTGTTGTGTTGTTCTGTCTACCTGGTGTGTGTTGTCTTCCTGGCGTTTTTGTTCTGTCTACCTCGTGTTGTGTTCTGTCTTGCCTCGTGTGTGTTCTGCTACCTCGTGTTGTTGTGTTCAGTCTACCTCGTTGTTGTGTTCTGTCTCCTGTGTTTTTGATGTGTCTACTCGTGTTTTGTGTGTTACCTTCGTGTTGTGTTCTGTTACTTGTGTTCGTGTTCTGTGTGCGAGGAATCTAGTGTTTACGTGAGCTGTGAGTTGTGTTAATGTGTCTGCAAATGCAACGGTGATAGTGTTCGGGTTGGATAAAGGGTTCTGGTTAGTCATTTGTATAGAGAATGTAGAGTGTAGGAGAAAGGACCGGAGGCCTTGAGGAAACTCCTGCTGGAGGGTAAAGTAGTCAGAGAAGTTATTCTGAACTTGATAGCCTGTGGCGGCCATAGGATGCTGCCATTGTATTTTTATGTTAACTGGAGGTCAAGGAATTACAGAGCATGTACTTAAAGCCGTCGGCCAGACCGTGTTGGAAATCTTTTCCACGTCCTGCATTGCGGGCAGTAGTCAGTCTTGGGGCCCTTGTATAGTTGCAGGATGTTTAAAGTGTCTTGTATAGAGCGGTGTTATCTAAAGGCCTGTCGTCATTTAGTAACTGATTAGTCTCACGGGAATGTGAAGGTGTATGTTTACAAGTCTCCCAAAGTATTCCCTAGGGTTTCTGAAGGTTATGGTCTGCTGTTAGTCCACAAGGGACGTTCAAGTCTGCCAGTGTGTGGAAGGTGTCGAGTATAGTGTGGAATGTTCTAGAAGCACAAAGTGTTTTTTTTTTTGGGGGGGGGGGGGGAAGACGAGGTGGAGAAGTGACATGCATGACATTGTGTGTATAAAATGTGTAGTTAAGAGAATATGAAGGACAACGAGTCAAGAGTATAATTAGGTTAGAGTGATGTGACTGTGTTCTGTGATCAGTGTTCGTTTGTGTGTGTCGTACTGCTGGTCTGGTGGGTGTGCATGAAATATGCTTTCAGTCTGTCTTTTAAAAATGTGTACCAGCCTCTGCTGGGTGAGACTTCATGTGTTATGTTTGATGTGTTGGGAATTGTGTTTGGAGTTCCTGTGATCTTCCAGATGAAATTCCAGGAAAGTGTTGGGATCATTAATGTTTGTTTGTAGTGTGAATGAGTGCTAGCAATTCTTCCATGGTGTGTTGTACATCTTTGGCGTAAGGGAAATACACAGCATGTTCCTAGCTGTTAAAGTAATAGGAAACAAGTGCAACTAATGTGACATTTATTGTGCAACGTTTCGCTCTCAGGAGCTTTATAAGCCAATGGCTTGATAAAGCTCCTGGAGAGCGAAACGTTGCCACAATAAATGTCACATTAGTTGCACTTGTGTCTTTTACTATACATAATTGTCGGTAATTTACCAACTTTATTACATGTTCCTAGCTTTCTTCAAAGAGGAACTCAACGATTACTCAAACCATTTTCCTGATTAACGCGGTTGTGGTACATACGTAGGATGCGAGTTGGTGGGCACTAACACACAGGATCGATCAGGGTCAGCAACAGGAAGAATGGTCTGGGACCGGGACCGCGGGGGCAGTGACCCCAGAAGCGGACGCCAGGTAAGCGTCTTATCAACCGGGTGGTGATGGAATATGTGGGCCCGCTGACCGCCAACAGCTAGAGCCGGGTTGATCTTGTAAGCATAGCCAAAACCTGGTCAGGGGCCGGAGTGCAGGAATAGGGAAAAAACTACTCTCGAAAGGGGGCCCTTCAGAGTTTCATCAAAGGGTTCTGTGGAACAAGTTGTTCATTGTACATTGTTGTACATCAGATGCTGTGGAACAAGTACGCGCCTCAGCACTGTAAAGTTCTGGACGGTGTTGTTGGTATGATCCATCAGGAGTCTTCCGTAGTGCTTGCTTCTAAGACGTGTTTCGCACTCTGTGGTTATATTGCACCACCTCTCCTCTCTCTCTCTCTCTCTCTGTCTCTCTTCTCTCTCTCCTCTCTCTCTCTCTCTCTCTCTCTCTCTCTCTCTCTCTCTCTCTCTCTCTCATTACATTTGCCAAAGGCCCTGTCCGGCGCGCGCTGCGCGCGTTTGTGTGGTGGTCGTGTGTGTGTGTGATTGTGTGTGTGTGTGGGTGTGTGTGTGTGTGTGGTTGTGTGGTGTGTAGTGTGGCGCGCGCGCCTCACTCTTTGTAAAGTACTCGCGTACATGTGGTTGCAGGGGGGGTCGAGTCTCAGCTCCTGGCCCCGCCTCTTCGTGGTCGCTATTAGGTTCACACTTCTGGCTTCAAGGCCTTGGCGCACCTTTCCTTTATAGGCATTGCATCTATCCTGCTCTTTCACTCCTCCTCCGGTCATTCCACTTCTGTGTGTGTGTGTGTGAGTGTGTGCGTGCGTGCGCGTTGTCGTGCGTGTGTGGGTGTGTTGTGTGTGGTGTGTGTGTGTGGGGTGTGTGGGTATGTGCCGTGGTGTGTGTGTGTCGTGTGCGTGTGCGCAATATACATCACTGGTAATAAGAGTTATCCACCATCTTGTTGTAGCTACGACACACTGAAAACCGGACTCTACATGATGCCACTACCATTTAGTAGAGCTCTGTCCGTGGTTCCAGTGTACGTGAGTGCCCCACGAAACAATAACATACTCACAGACACAACCTTAGAGAAATGTATGGGTATTATAGAAGTGATGTTGCTTTAGTGACCTCTTTTTATAAGGCCTACCCCTCCTACTCCAGCTGTGACGCCTAGAGGATATCCCGGGGCCAGCTGTGATTGGCTGGACCGGTGGAGTGTGACGTAAGCACCTGACAGCACTACGCACGTCCACACATTCCTCTTACTTAAAGTTCCTCATAACCCAGTTCTATTCTACCTTTTCTCCCCCCCCCTCCTTCATTACCCTTCCCTCGCCCCTCTACTCCCCCCAGCTGTTTTCCCTTACCATCATCTCTTTTTCCGCCATTTATGGTTTTCGCGGGGTAAACAATCAATTTCGCGGGTAATATAAAAGTTTCGCAGTTAATATATTCAAAAAAAAAAAGCTGGGGTAAATAATTCAATTTTCTCGGGTAAATAAAAAAAAACATTTTTTCGCGGGGGGTGAATAAACCCGATTTTCGCGGGTAAAATAAAACAATTTTCGCGGATTAAATAACACAATTTGGCCGGGAATTCTGTGGTCAACAGGTGAGTTGTCTGGGTCAGCTGCGCAGTCACCAGGTGTAGCTGTGTTGTATAACCGTGATTTTTAAAGTGGGGGGGGGGTGGAGGGGTTATGCCAGGGAAAGGCCCTCGGTCAGATGACCAAAAGCCAGCTGAGAGTCATGATGTGACCTGAGAGACCCGCATGTCGGGGGGAAACGAGGGTTCGCACACAATCGGGGACTTTATCATCAACTTGATAATCTCCGCAGGCGAAAACATCGTTATTATAAGTGTTTACCTTACGTTGTTGCCTGCTTTTTGTACTGTGCAGTAGTGACACCGCTGGACCTGCATGTGCACTGTCGGCACTGTTGTTGTCATTGCGTGCACTGACGGCCCCGATGTTGTCATGGTGCACTGACGGCTGTTGTTTGTCAGGGTGCACTGACGGCTCTGTTGTTGTCATGGTGCACTGACGGCACTGTTGTTGTCATGGTGCACTGACGGCAATGTTGTTGTATGGTACACTGACGGCACTGTTGTTGTCATGGTGCACTGACGCACTGCTTTTAGTCATGGTATGCATGAAGGTACTTGATGTTATCATGGTTACACTGACGGCACTGTTGTTGTCATGGTGCACTGACGGCACTGTTGTTGTCATTGGTGCAACTGCGGCCACTGTTGTTGTATGGTACAATGACGGCACTGTTGTTATCATGGTGACTGACGGTTACTGTTGTTGTCATAGGTACACTGAGGGACTGTTATGGTGCACTGGCGGCACTGTTGTTGTCTTGGTACATGACGGCACTGTTGTTGTATGGTGCACTGACCGGTATGTTGTTGTCATGGTGCACTGACGGGCACGTGTTGTCATGGTGCACTGACGGACTGTTGAGGTCATGGTTCACTGACGGCTCTGTTGATGTCATGGTGCACTGACGGCATGTTGTTGTATGGTGCACTGACGGCACTTGTTGTCATGGTTGCACTGCGGCATGTGATGTCATGGTGCATTGACGGCAGTGTTGATGCCATGGTGCACTGAGGGCATCTGTTGTTTGTCAGGTGCATGTCGCACTGTTGTCAGGTTGCACTGACGGCTCTGTTGATGTCATTGGTGCACTACGGCTCTGTTGATGTCATGGTGCACTGACGGCATGTTGTCATGGTTGCACTGACGGCACTTTGATGTCTATGGTGCATGACGGCACTGTTGATGTCATGGTGCACTGAGGGCCACTGTTGTCACGGTGCATGACGGCACTTGTTGATGTCATGGTACACTGACGGCACTGTTGATGTTCATGGCGCCACTGATGGCACTGATGATGTCTTGGTGCAACTGTCGGCAGAGTGTTGATGTCATGGGGCACTGACGGCACTGTTGTCATTGTGCACTGACGGCAATGTTGTTGACAGGTGCATGACGGCACTGTTGTTGTCATGGTGCACTGAGGGCATGTTTGATATCATGGTGCACTGACGGCACGTGTTGTCATGGATTTGCATGTGGGAAATGTAGTTGTCATGGTGCATGACGGCCACTGATGTTGTCAATGGTGCACTGACGGAACTGTTGATGTCATGGTGCCACTGACGGACTGTTGATATGGTGCACTGACGGCACTGTTGATTTCATGGTGCCATGACGGCACTGTTGATGTCATGGTGCACTGACAGCACTGTTGTTTTCATGGTGCACATGATGGCACTGTTGTCATGGTGCACTGACGGCACTGTTGATTTCATGGCGCACTGACGGCACTGTTGAATATGGTGCTCTGACGGCACTTTGATATCATGGTGCACTGAGCATGTTTGATATGGTGCACTGACGGCACTTGATATCATGGGCACTGTCGGACACTGTTGTTATCAGCGTGCACTGACGGCACTGTTTGTTATCATGTGCAATGAACGGCACTGTTGATATCATGTGCACTTTGGGGGGGACGGCGCTGTTGTCATGATGCACTGACAGCACTTGTTGTCATGGGCCCTGATCGGCCATTGTTGTTGTCACGGGCACTGACGGCATGTTGTTGTCAACACTGAACTGACGGCACTGTTGATATCATGGTGCCACTGACGACTGTTGATTTCATGGTGCACTGACGGCACTGTTGTTGTCATGATGCACTGACAGCACTTGTCATTGGTTTGCACGACGCATTGTTGATGTCATGGTGCACTGACAGCACTGTTGTTCTCATGGTATGCAATGAGGGCATGTTGTACTGGTGCACTGACGGCAACTGTTGATATCATGGGCACTGACGGCATGTTGATATCATGGTGCACTGGACGGGCACTGTTGTTATCATGGATGCAATGACGGCACTGTTGATATCATGGGGCACTGACGGCAACTTGATATCATGGTGCATGGACGGCATGTTGATATCATGGTGCACTGACGGCACTGTTGATATCATGGTGCACTGACGGCGCTGTTGTCATGATGCACTGTACATCACTTGTTGTCATGTGTGCCATGAACGGCACTGTTGGTGTCACGGTGCACTGACTGCACTGTTGTCACGGGTGAACTGAAACGGACACTGTTTGATATCATGGTGCAACTGACGGCACTGTTGATATCATGGTGCACTGACGGTCACTGTTGTTGTCTGATGCACTGACAGCACTTGTTGTCATGTGCACTGACGGCACTGTTGTTGTATACGTTGCACGACGCACTGTTGAGTCATGGTGCACTGACGGCACTGTTGATATCATGGTGCACTGACGGCACTGTTGTTGTCATTGGTGCGTGAGGACTGGTCGTTGTCAGGGTGCACTGAGGGCATGTTGATATCATGGTGCACAGACGGCATGTTGTTGTGATGGGCACTGATGGCACTGTTGTGTTTCACTGGTGCACTGACGGGCACTGTTGTTGTCATTGGATTGCACTGACGGCACTTGTTTCATAGGTGCACTGACGGCACTTTTGATATCATGGTGCACTGAGGCACTGTTGGTGTCAATGATGCATTGACAAGCACTGTTGTCATGGTGCACTGACGGCCCTGTTGTTGTCTGGTGCACTGACGGCTCTGTTGTCATGGTTCAACTGTCGTGCACTGTTGTGTCATGGTGCACTGAGGGCGTGTTGCTATCATGGTTGCATGAAGGCACTGTGTGTCATGATGCATGTCAGCACTTGTTGTCATGGTGCAATGACGCACTGTTGTTGTAATGTTTGCACTGACGGCTCTGTTTTTTGGGGATGTCTTGGTGACTGATGGTACTGTTGATGTCTTGGTGCGATGACGCATTGGTTGTTGTCATGGTGCACTGACGGCATGTTGTTGTCATGGTGGCACTGACCGGCACTGTGGTCATGGTGCACTGAGGGCATGTTGATATCATGGTGTGATGACGGCCCACTGTTGTCATGATTGCACTGACGGCACTGTTTGTCATGAGCACTAGACAGCCACTTGTTGTCATGGTGCACTGGCGACACTTTTTGTTGTCATGGTGCACTGTCGGCACTGTTGTTATCTTGGTGCATGATGGGCACGGATGATTATGGTGCACTGAGTGGCACTGTTGATATCATGGTGCATGGGGGCACTGTTGATTTCAGGGGCACTGGACCGGCACGGGATTTCGGTGCACTGTCGGCACTGTTGTTATCATGGTGCAATGACGGCACTGTTGATGTCATGATGCCTGACAGCACTGGTTGTCTTGGTGCACTGACGGCACGGTTGTTGTCATGGTGCATCGGCAGCTGTTGTCATGGGTGCACTGACGTGCACTGTTGTGGTCTGGGGCACTGACTGGCTGATGTGGTCATGGTACACTGGACGGCACGGTTGTGTCTTGGTACACTGCGGCTACTGGTGGTGTCATGGTACACTGACGGCACTGTTGTTGTCATGGTACACTGACGGCATTGTGTTGTTGTGAACGTGGGGTTGGGATAGTCTGCACAGAACCAAACGCTGTCTCAGTGCGTGTTGTGCACGTGTGTCTAGTAATTTAAAGTCTTGCACTGGGTGTGTGCTCTGTCTGGTAATAAGTCAGAGTGTTGTGGCACGTCTGGTAATAAAAGTCAGCCGGTTGTGCACGGTTTAATAATGTCAGCAGGGTTGTGCACTGTCTGTAATTAAAGTCAGCAGTGTGTTGTTGCACTTGAATAATGATCAGCAGTGTTGTGCACTGTTTGGTAATAAAGTCAGCAGTGTTGTGCACTGTCTGGTAATAAAGTCAGCAGTGTTGTGCACTGTCTGGTAATAAAGTCAGCAGTGTTGTGCACTGTCTGGTAATAAAGTCAGCAGTGTTGTGCACACACACTTGCTCTCTACCACCTCTCTTGTTTTGTAACTCAGTTCAGAGGTTCGTTCACACCTTCTTTTGTTTTCCCGCTCAAATATTTTTTTTTTCCGCGTTAATCCGCTTTGAAAATTTCTGCTCGCAAATGTGCTCTCACGCGAGAAACAGTATGAAATACCGAGACGACGGGGGGGGGAAAAACACTAGTGCAGGATAGTGCGTTGCTTTATTGAAAAGTTTTGTCTCACAGCTGGCGTACTGCAGCTGGCGTACTAGCCCTGAGTAGACAGGTTCTTCTGAGTCCATCACCACCCAGCCATATATTTGTACAACCTGTTTTTAAGTTCCCCACGGTATTATTGTCAGCACACCTCGCATGAGTCTTCACCTCGCTACCCTCTCTGTATATATGGGCTCCTCTCTCTACCCGGTCACCACATGGAGAAGACCCGGGGCAGGACCCGTCCTGGCGAACCCTGCCTGTAACTCTCTTCTTTCTACAGGTAGATCTGTTTGTGAGTTGATAACGGATATTGCGTGGGCGAAACGTTGTCAATAAAGTACCTCATACTGCATTTGTCTCTCTCCATCATTAGGCGTCAAGGGTAATGGCTTCGGAGTATTCACAGTTAGTACACGACTGCCACTTTAAGTTCGGCAGACAATTCTCCCCCCCGCCCTCTCGTCTAACTGCTAATACAAGCTGAATAACTTACGAGAACAGTACAAGGATCATCACTGCCTCCTGTTCTAGTACAAATACAGAGACATTTGAATTAGTTTGCAGTCAGAACCCTAACGGAAAACAAGTATGCTTAAATTCTATGCATGGAGTGCTTGCAAATACGCATCTATGGAGGGCCCCCCCGCTTATACGGCAGTGTTTTAGGTTCGGGCTGCAGCTGTTAAGGGAAATTCACTGTAGGTGATATAAGCCTATTTTTTTTTTTTCCACTTTCTATTGTATATAAAAACCTGATAATATGTTTGCACTATCATTATTACGTGGAGCGGGTTAGTAGAGCTAGGCCTATAATATGATATATAGTTCAACATTACTTTACCTTAAAAAATTTTTCGACATTTGCCGGTAGAATTTCCGAACAATGTGTTTTAAAGTAAAAAGACATGTGCAACTGAGCGACATTTTATTGTGCAACGATTCGCTCTCCAGGAGCTTTGTCAAGCCGTTATTAACTATTTACCTCTGGGTCCTTGTTATTGTTTGTAATGGCTTAACAAAGCTCCCGCGAGAAGCGAAACGTGGCCACAATAAAATGTCAATTAGTTGCATATGTGTCCTTTTACTTAATATATTTATTTATAGGAGGTCTGAATAAACGAAGAGAAGATAGTTATAATTGAAGACCGCCGCAAAGCGGGCCTTCTGTACTTGGAAAAACTCCGGGATCACGCAAATTGGACCCTCTTTACTGTTTGTCATAGGGAAAAATACACTATATGTCCTTTCCCCGATATCACTTGAGAGAAAATCAGTGGCAGCGAGAAGAATCTGACGGCAGCAAGAAAGAATCAGAGGCAGCGTGGGAAGAATCAGAGGCGGCAGCGAGAAGAATCAGAGCCTGCGAGAAGAATCAGAGGCAGCGAGAAGAAGCAGAGGCAGCGAGAAGAATCAGAGGCAGCGGAGAATCAGAGGCAGCATCAAGTAAAACTTGCATGACAAGATATCGCACCGTCTCGGAGAGAGGTTGGACTGAAGCATAGCCAGTGACGGCCCTGATCAGAGCAAGATATTAATGACTGACTGGAGAGCGGAGAGGGTTTGGGGGGTCAGCGCCCCCCCGCGGCTCGGTATGTTGACAGCCCTCGGGGTGGATCAGGAGCTGACCAACCAGGCTGTTACTGATGGGCCGCACGCAAACTGAGTCGAACCACAGCATAAAGAAATCCCCAGTATACAGATGTACTAACGTAAATTTATTTTTTTCCACCCTGCCTTGGTGGGAAATCGGCCCAGTGTGATATAATTAAAATAAATAATCAAAGTATAGATATGCAACCGACAAACAATAAAATACTGTTATTATTGGACTCATATGCAGTTTTTACAGCTTTCTCAGAGGACCCACGAAAAGATTACTATGATAATGGAATCTGTGGATACCTGGGTAAATCTTGTTCACAAGCTTACCATGTGTGGGGATAGATCCCGCGATCAGGAGTCAGAAGCTCCAGACGACGCGTTATCCACCGGGCAGCTGGATACAATAAGTTCATCCAACTAGGAGTATATTTATTACACATAGGAGGTTTGCATAGGCCACTCTGTGACCACAAATGCCTTATACTAACATTCTATGGTGTATAAATATACCTACTTGAAGAATCTCATTGTAGCTAGTCTTGCCCTGTGGTTAACGCATCGGTCCCTGAGAGTTCTGTGATTCTTAATCGCTTGTTCTAACCCCACCCGTGTTATAGTTTGTTGGCAATGCGTGCTATTACGTTTCGTAGTTAAGTCTTGCTCACCTGCACCCAGGGAAGTCAGACCACAAAGGGTCAGCCTGTATTGGTAGACTTATTATTTATATCGTGTTACCTCCGCAATTGTTGTAGTCCGAAGTAAACCAGTTGGATTTGTATATAGACCACCAGATTAACTTCCCTCCTCAAAGACTAGCTACTGAAAATGATCTTATCTTCAAAACACTTTCAAACCCGGCACCAAATATCTTTTGGCGATTTGAATTTAAGAGAACTGTGTGGAATGCAAATGCAGTCAACTGCAGATATAGTTCCAGAGTACAGTTCTGATCAGCAAATTCATATGAGCGAGCTACTGTGAGACCGATAAATTTACCTTTACGTCAGCAGATAATGTGATTCACCTTATATTCACACATAATGAGGATTCTTCCTAAGGGTAACGTGGGTTATTGCCCTTGTGGCTTAGCGCTCTTTTTGATTTATTTAATAATAATCCTAGGGAACGTAATGGTGTCGGATACAGAAAACTCGCCACGACCTAATGGAGTTTCCAGACATGTATACATATTGGTCCCGGCAAGCAATGCCCAACCATGGTGTCTTTCAACAAGTTCAGTAATCAGTCACTCAGTCTTGGAGGTACCTCCAAGGCTGAGGGACGATTACCTCTTCTTTTGTATATAGTTCTATGTTTTACAATTATGTCTACAAGTTGTATTGATGGTAAAGCATTGGTTGTGGAAACGTTTACAATAAAGATACCCAGATGTTGTACTGGTGTCTAATTCATACTAAAATATTGAAATAAAGGATGCCTAGACAAAAATGATCCTCTGTGGAAGTCACTTGTGTCTCGAGGGAATGGACTCATGATGCCCTAACAGCCCTTTCCAAGCAGGTGAAATAGCAGAACTGGAGAATGTACAGGCTACCTTTAATGCTCTTTGGTAATGGTTATAAAATACTGACAAGATAAGGATTAAGACACGTGTGCAAGCAGTTGGGTATCTTTATTGTTGAAATGTTTCCGCCTACACAGTAGACTTCTTCAGTCAGATACAGAGCAGCAGTAGTAGTGAAATAAAGATGAGGTAACTAGGCATCATACCTGGGAGGAGAAAGGTTATGAGGTGATCCAGTCCTCAGCCTGGAGAAAGTTCAGCTTCATGATCTGGAACGGCATCCTTCAGATGACGGAAACATTGGAAGTCTTTAAAATCTACTTCCTAAGCTGTAGGCGAGAACGATGTAACATATTATAATATACACTGGAAATTCTGGAGGGATTAGTCCCAAATCTGCATACCAAAATTACTACTACGAAAAATAAGAGAACTTGGTAGACTGTTGAAATCACCTTCAGTGAAAAGCAGGGGGCGCTATGTTTATTTAAACACCTCTGATCATATAACAGGTGACTAAGCATACACATGTTGCTACAGCATATACAAACAGATGGAAGGCATGATCCCCTCTGCTGCTTACTGTATCAACTATACTCTTCTAAAATAAATTTCTTGCCAGGACCAAAACGTTACGCAATAAGATATTCTGAATGCATTTATCATCAAGTTATTACAACAAATTACCGCAGGTTACCACAGGATATACCGCAGGATATCACAGGTTATACCGCAGGTTATCACAGGAGATACCGCAGTGTTATCTCGCCATTTGGGTAACATTTAGTCAACAAATATAATGAGGAGCTTCTGAAGAACAGCTTGCCTCACTTTCTTTCTCCCTCTCTCTCAAGGCAGCCATGACATAATGATGGGAATGCATCTTTAGACACAAACGAGGAAGGCGGCAGGCAGGGTAAGAGTGAGAGAGGACGCAACTTATCAACGGGCTCGACAAGGTATATACAAAGAGTTGTGCAACTGAGAGAATGTTGGGCCGGCATGGAAATTCTGTGGCGTCATATAATAAAGAGCCCATGAGTGATTCAACGTATGGCGGCGAGAATATGATATTTGGCAGCCAGACGTGATATACATTTTTATGACTGGTTGATTAGTGCATGATGTCCTTATGGGCAGTTCAGCAGTCAGTCAGGTGGCCGTCATGGACGACCTAAACGCGTACGTACAGGGGAAAATACACACACTCACGTTGCGCAGCCTATTTTTATTAGGCATTCCCATGAGGAGATTTTAAGGGGCACGTACGAGTACCTCTGTCTTCTAATATCATGTTCATTCTTCCACTACAATTCTCCTTGTGCATAATTACTATAGCATTTGCTTTGTCTGTTTCGTAAGGTGAAGTTTTGGATCTTTCCTTAATTCATGGTATCACTTAACAAACTTTCTGGGCAAGTGTTGGTTGCAGAGTTTCGAGCTTTTCTCAGACCTCTGCAGTCTGTAATACTTCCATTCTTAGATGTGTGATACACGGGTTTGATGAAAGTTTGTTTTTGCCAATATATAGGAATGGGATCAATGTGTGCTCCTACATTCATATACCAAACCAGAGACTAGAGTCAAAGGAGTGGAATTTCTTATTATGTTTACTGAGAGTGTTCAGTCGGATTTCCTAGATGAAGAAGTCAGGAAAATATTTGACATTGGCAGAAATTGCTGTATTTAATGTATTTGTGGAATCTGGCCTTACAGGCAGCTAAGAAAACTTTTATTAGTACAGAAACCTAGGGATAAACACTTAGCCAAGAAATGTGCTGGTTTCCCTTCCCAATAAAAACGAGAATTTTTATCCTGCTGAATGCTCTTAGAAGATTTAATATATAATTATTTAAAAATTCACGGGACTGTTAGAAGCATTCTGATAAAAGAATTAACCCCAACAATGTGCTGGTGGTTGTCGACAGAGTTGGTTGCACGAGTGCGTCTCTCCTATTTGGGACGATTGGGGGAAAACCATTTAGAAGTGAGAATTTCCCACACTGTTACTCGATATGTATTAGCACAGGAGTCGAAACGCGATAATCAACATATTAGGAGCTTGTAATAATCCGGCAATTGGCGGGAAGCAAGAGTCATCTTCCTTGTTCCTCCTGACTTGTAAGGAATATTGTCACCCCCCCCCCCCTTTTCTTAGAATCGGAAATTATAAAGCATGATAGGAGTCATTATACAATATCAGTGATGGGTTGTTCAAATTAGATGCATTTTTTAGTTGATGGCATTTGTACTCAGTCTTAAAATGGGCTCTCATGTGAATGCATTTGACAGTCTTATATGTAGTACTACACCCGAGGAATAAGGGCATCTTTTTTATGCAGTTCTGAAGGAATGAACCGAGTTTGCCTCAGAATTATGTGGGTGGGAGACAAATGTCGGCCGTCTTCCTTGTTGTTTCATGATGCTCCCTCTTTAAATGAGTTATTTTTATACGACGCCCGGGTCCTTTACATACTTTTAGAGTCTCCCCATTTTAAATTGTTACCGTTTTTCTCCCCCCCCCCCTTTAAGTGGACACAGTTCCTGGTTGGCTACCCCATAATTGCCAGTGTCTTTATATCACTGACAATATATTTTCGTTATAGTAAAGTTACTGATATAACATCGGGGTGTGGCCGAATTTTTATTGTTGCCACGTAATTTCGTTTAGGGTACTGCAATTCATACGCTTGTGGGGAATTTTCTAATGTAGATATCTTATTTAACACATGTAAACCACACAACAACCAAAGTCTGTAAATTAACCTTGGAATCTTTTATAGAGGAATAACTTTGAATTTGAATTTGAATCCTTTGGCTGTGGGCGTGGTGTGCCTGGGGACAGTCCGGTACCCCCTTCTCTCTCTCTCTCTCACTCTTCTCTCTCTTCTCTCTCCTCTCTCTTTCTTATCATCTCTCTCTCTCTCTCTCTCTCTCTCTCTCATTAGTGAAGACGTCTTTGGGAATTACGTGCATTGGGCCATCCTCCCCTTTCGGCAACGCTTTGCAAGTCCTGATAATGTGTTGATTGCAACACGAAAGGCCTAGAAAATATTATTTCTACTCCTCCCTGTTATCGCTTGCTTGCGATATTAGCATTATATTAGATATATTTATATGATCTTTATATATATATTATATATATATATATTTATTATATATTATATATTACTATATATATATATATATATTATATATATATATTATAAATATTTTCTAATATATATTTAGATATATTTATATTATATAGTATATATATAGATATTTTTATATATATAATTTATTATATATTTATATATATATTTATACTATATATATATTATATATATATATATATATATATATATATTATATTATATAAATTATAGATTATATATATTATATATATAATTATATATATATATATATATATTATATATATATATATATTATATATATTGTATATATATATATATTATATATTATATATATATCTATATAATATATATTTAATATTATATATATTTATATATAATATATATTATATATAAATATAGATATATTTATTTATTTATTATATATATTATATATATATTATATATATATATTATATATTAATATATATATATATTATATTTATATTTATATATTTTATATATGTATTAATATATATATATATTATATATTTATATATATTATATATATTATATTATTATATATATATATATTTATTATATATATATATATATGCATATTCTTATATATTATATTCTATTATATGATATATATATATTATAAATTATATATATATATATAGATTATATTTATATATATTTATATATATATATATTATATATATATTCTATTATATATATATATATATATTTATATATTATATATGTATTCTTATTTATATATATATATATACTTATATGGAGGTCAGTGGAGGCAGGTACACAGGTTCGGCTGTGAGGTCAGTGGATGCATGTACCAGGTCCGGCAGAGAGGGATCAGTGGATGCATGTGTCACACAGGTCCGGCTGAGAGGTCAGTGGATGCAGGTTACACTGGTCCGGCTGAGTGGTCAGTGGATGCATGTCACAGGTCCGGCTGAGTGGTCAGTGGGATGCATTGTTTTTCACACAGGTCCGGCTGAGAGGTCCAGGGAGCAGGTCTACACAGGTCCGGCTGAGAGGTCAGTGGTGCATATGACACACAGGTCCGGCTGAGAGGTCAGTGGATGCATGTTACACAGGCCCGCTGAGAGGTCAGATGGATGCAGGTTACACAGGTCCGGCTGACTGAGGAGTTCTCGTGATGCAGGTCACACAGGTCGGCTGAGAGGTAGTGGATGCATGTCAGCACAGGTCGCTGAGAGGTCAGTGGATGCAGGGTACCCAAAAAACAGGTCCGGCTGAGAGTTCAGTGGTATGCTAGGTCACACAGGTCTGGTGAGAGGGTGCAGTGGATGAGGTCCACAGGTTGCTGAGAGGTTCAGTGGATGCAGGTCACAGGTCTGGCTGAGAAGGTCAGTGATTGCAGGTCACAAGTATTGCTCAAGGTCGCCAGACTGTACCTGGTGTGGTCATGTCATACAGCCTCACTGGTCACCTATTGTCATCCTGGTCAAACGTTGTTTTGTTTTTGTGTAGGTATTGCGTTTTTTTTATCTGAGTGTGTATTGACGTTGTTCTATATAGAATTTACGGTTTTATCTAAGTTAGTATTACCGTTTTTATAGTCTAATTTACGTTCTTATTTATGTATTTTGCGTTGTATTTTTGTATTTACGTAGTTTTTGTATGTATTTAGTTTTTATGTTAATATTTAGTTTTATTGTTTGCATTGACGCTTTTTTTATTTTTTATTTATGTTATGTTTATATTTACGTATTTGCATTTTTGTATTTACGTTTTATCGCATATTTACTTTTTTATACGTATACGTTTTTTACATTACGTTTATGGTTGGAAATAGATTATTATAAACATTGTTGACATGGGTCTTTATTCGTCATAATTAATTCCCTGAGCTAATTCTGTCTACCTGGTGTTGTGTTCTGTCTACCTGGTGTTGTGGTCTGTTACCTGTGTTGTGTGCTGTTACCTGGTGTTGTGAGGGTCTACCTGGCGTTTTGTTCTGTCTGCCTCGTGTTGTGCTCTGTTCTACCTCGTGTTGTGTTGTGTCTACCTCGTTGTTGTTCTGTCTACCTGTGTTTGTTCTTTCTACCTCGTGTTTTTTGTTGTGTCTACTTCGTGTTTTGTATGTGTTACTGTATGGTGTTCTGTCTACCTGGTGTGTGTTCTGTTACCTGGTTTTGTGTTGTCTACCTGGCGTTTTGTTCTGTCTACCTCGTGTTGTGGCTGTCTACCTCGGGGTGTGTTCTGGTCTACCTGTGTTGTGTTCGTTACCTGGTTGTTGTGTTGTCTACCTGGCGTTTTGTTCTTTTGCCTCGTGTTGTGCTCTGTCTACCTCGTGTTGTGTTCTGTCTACCTCGTGTTCTGTCTACCTCGTGTTTTGTTTCTGTCTACCTCGGTTTTGTTGTGTCTACTTCGTGTTTTGTTGTGTTCTACCTCGTATTGTGTTCTGTCTATGGTGTTGTGTTGTTCTGTCTACCTGGTGTGTGTTGTCTTCCTGGCGTTTTTGTTCTGTCTACCTCGTGTTGTGTTCTGTCTTGCCTCGTGTGTGTTCTGCTACCTCGTGTTGTTGTGTTCAGTCTACCTCGTTGTTGTGTTCTGTCTCCTGTGTTTTTGATGTGTCTACTCGTGTTTTGTGTGTTACCTTCGTGTTGTGTTCTGTTACTTGTGTTCGTGTTCTGTGTGCGAGGAATCTAGTGTTTACGTGAGCTGTGAGTTGTGTTAATGTGTCTGCAAATGCAACGGTGATAGTGTTCGGGTTGGATAAAGGGTTCTGGTTAGTCATTTGTATAGAGAATGTAGAGTGTAGGAGAAAGGACCGGAGGCCTTGAGGAAACTCCTGCTGGAGGGTAAAGTAGTCAGAGAAGTTATTCTGAACTTGATAGCCTGTGGCGGCCATAGGATGCTGCCATTGTATTTTTATGTTAACTGGAGGTCAAGGAATTACAGAGCATGTACTTAAAGCCGTCGGCCAGACCGTGTTGGAAATCTTTTCCACGTCCTGCATTGCGGGCAGTAGTCAGTCTTGGGGCCCTTGTATAGTTGCAGGATGTTTAAAGTGTCTTGTATAGAGCGGTGTTATCTAAAGGCCTGTCGTCATTTAGTAACTGATTAGTCTCACGGGAATGTGAAGGTGTATGTTTACAAGTCTCCCAAAGTATTCCCTAGGGTTTCTGAAGGTTATGGTCTGCTGTTAGTCCACAAGGGACGTTCAAGTCTGCCAGTGTGTGGAAGGTGTCGAGTATAGTGTGGAATGTTCTAGAAGCACAAAGTGTTTTTTTTTTTGGGGGGGGGGGGGGAAGACGAGGTGGAGAAGTGACATGCATGACATTGTGTGTATAAAATGTGTAGTTAAGAGAATATGAAGGACAACGAGTCAAGAGTATAATTAGGTTAGAGTGATGTGACTGTGTTCTGTGATCAGTGTTCGTTTGTGTGTGTCGTACTGCTGGTCTGGTGGGTGTGCATGAAATATGCTTTCAGTCTGTCTTTTAAAAATGTGTACCAGCCTCTGCTGGGTGAGACTTCATGTGTTATGTTTGATGTGTTGGGAATTGTGTTTGGAGTTCCTGTGATCTTCCAGATGAAATTCCAGGAAAGTGTTGGGATCATTAATGTTTGTTTGTAGTGTGAATGAGTGCTAGCAATTCTTCCATGGTGTGTTGTACATCTTTGGCGTAAGGGAAATACACAGCATGTTCCTAGCTGTTAAAGTAATAGGAAACAAGTGCAACTAATGTGACATTTATTGTGCAACGTTTCGCTCTCAGGAGCTTTATAAGCCAATGGCTTGATAAAGCTCCTGGAGAGCGAAACGTTGCCACAATAAATGTCACATTAGTTGCACTTGTGTCTTTTACTATACATAATTGTCGGTAATTTACCAACTTTATTACATGTTCCTAGCTTTCTTCAAAGAGGAACTCAACGATTACTCAAACCATTTTCCTGATTAACGCGGTTGTGGTACATACGTAGGATGCGAGTTGGTGGGCACTAACAACAGGATCGATCAGGTCAGCAACCAGGAAGAATGGTCTGGGACCGGGCCGCGGGGGCAGTGACCCCCAGAAGCGACTCCAGGTAAGCGTCTTATCAACCGGGTGGTGATGGATATGTGGGCCAGCTGACCGCCAACAGCAAGAGCCGGGTTGATCTTGTAAGCACTAGCCAAACCTGGTCCAGGGCCGGAGTGCAGGAATAGGAAAACTACTCTCGAAAGCCTTCAGAGTTACATCAAAGGGTTCTGTGGAACAAGTTGTTCATTGTACATTGTTGTACATCAGATGCTGTGGAACAAGTACGCGCCTCAGCACTGTAAAGTTCTGGACGGTGTTGTTGGTATGATCCATTCAGAGTTCTTCCTTAGTGCTTGCTTCTAAGACGTGTTTCGCACTCTGTGGTTATATTGCACCACCTCTCCTCTCTCTCTCTCTCTCTCTGTCTCTCTCTCTCTCTCTCCTCTCTCTCTCTCTCTCTCTCTCTCTCTCTCTCTCTCTCTCTCTCTCTCTCATTACATTTGCCAAAGGCCCTGTCCGGCGCGCGCTGCGCGCGTTTGTGTGGTGGTCGTGTGTGTGTGTGATTGTGTGTGTGTGTGGGTGTGTGTGTGTGTGTGGTTGTGTGGTGTGTAGTGTGGCGCGCGCGCCTCACTCTTTGTAAAGTACTCGCGTACATGTGGTTGCAGGGGGGGTCGAGTCTCAGCTCCTGGCCCCGCCTCTTCGTGGTCGCTATTAGGTTCACACTTCTGGCTTCAAGGCCTTGGCGCACCTTTCCTTTATAGGCATTGCATCTATCCTGCTCTTTCACTCCTCCTCCGGTCATTCCACTTCTGTGTGTGTGTGTGTGAGTGTGTGCGTGCGTGCGCGTTGTCGTGCGTGTGTGGGTGTGTTGTGTGTGGTGTGTGTGTGTGGGGTGTGTGGGTATGTGCCGTGGTGTGTGTGTGTCGTGTGCGTGTGCGCAATATACATCACTGGTAATAAGAGTTATCCACCATCTTGTTGTAGCTACGACACACTGAAAACCGGACTCTACATGATGCCACTACCATTTAGTAGAGCTCTGTCCGTGGTTCCAGTGTACGTGAGTGCCCCACGAAACAATAACATACTCACAGACACAACCTTAGAGAAATGTATGGGTATTATAGAAGTGATGTTGCTTTAGTGACCTCTTTTTATAAGGCCTACCCCTCCTACTCCAGCTGTGACGCCTAGAGGATATCCCGGGGCCAGCTGTGATTGGCTGGACCGGTGGAGTGTGACGTAAGCACCTGACAGCACTACGCACGTCCACACATTCCTCTTACTTAAAGTTCCTCATAACCCAGTTCTATTCTACCTTTTCTCCCCCCCCCTCCTTCATTACCCTTCCCTCGCCCCTCTACTCCCCCCAGCTGTTTTCCCTTACCATCATCTCTTTTTCCGCCATTTATGGTTTTCGCGGGGTAAACAATCAATTTCGCGGGTAATATAAAAGTTTCGCAGTTAATATATTCAAAAAAAAAAAGCTGGGGTAAATAATTCAATTTTCTCGGGTAAATAAAAAAAAACATTTTTTCGCGGGGGGTGAATAAACCCGATTTTCGCGGGTAAAATAAAACAATTTTCGCGGATTAAATAACACAATTTGGCCGGGAATTCTGTGGTCAACAGGTGAGTTGTCTGGGTCAGCTGCGCAGTCACCAGGTGTAGCTGTGTTGTATAACCGTGATTTTTAAAGTGGGGGGGGGGTGGAGGGGTTATGCCAGGGAAAGGCCCTCGGTCAGATGACCAAAAGCCAGCTGAGAGTCATGATGTGACCTGAGAGACCCGCATGTCGGGGGGAAACGAGGGTTCGCACACAATCGGGGACTTTATCATCAACTTGATAATCTCCGCAGGCGAAAACATCGTTATTATAAGTGTTTACCTTACGTTGTTGCCTGCTTTTTGTACTGTGCAGTAGTGACACCGCTGGACCTGCATGTGCACTGTCGGCACTGTTGTTGTCATTGCGTGCACTGACGGCCCCGATGTTGTCATGGTGCACTGACGGCTGTTGTTTGTCAGGGTGCACTGACGGCTCTGTTGTTGTCATGGTGCACTGACGGCACTGTTGTTGTCATGGTGCACTGACGGCAATGTTGTTGTATGGTACACTGACGGCACTGTTGTTGTCATGGTGCACTGACGCACTGCTTTTAGTCATGGTATGCATGAAGGTACTTGATGTTATCATGGTTACACTGACGGCACTGTTGTTGTCATGGTGCACTGACGGCACTGTTGTTGTCATTGGTGCAACTGCGGCCACTGTTGTTGTATGGTACAATGACGGCACTGTTGTTATCATGGTGACTGACGGTTACTGTTGTTGTCATAGGTACACTGAGGGACTGTTATGGTGCACTGGCGGCACTGTTGTTGTCTTGGTACATGACGGCACTGTTGTTGTATGGTGCACTGACCGGTATGTTGTTGTCATGGTGCACTGACGGGCACGTGTTGTCATGGTGCACTGACGGACTGTTGAGGTCATGGTTCACTGACGGCTCTGTTGATGTCATGGTGCACTGACGGCATGTTGTTGTATGGTGCACTGACGGCACTTGTTGTCATGGTTGCACTGCGGCATGTGATGTCATGGTGCATTGACGGCAGTGTTGATGCCATGGTGCACTGAGGGCATCTGTTGTTTGTCAGGTGCATGTCGCACTGTTGTCAGGTTGCACTGACGGCTCTGTTGATGTCATTGGTGCACTACGGCTCTGTTGATGTCATGGTGCACTGACGGCATGTTGTCATGGTTGCACTGACGGCACTTTGATGTCTATGGTGCATGACGGCACTGTTGATGTCATGGTGCACTGAGGGCCACTGTTGTCACGGTGCATGACGGCACTTGTTGATGTCATGGTACACTGACGGCACTGTTGATGTTCATGGCGCCACTGATGGCACTGATGATGTCTTGGTGCAACTGTCGGCAGAGTGTTGATGTCATGGGGCACTGACGGCACTGTTGTCATTGTGCACTGACGGCAATGTTGTTGACAGGTGCATGACGGCACTGTTGTTGTCATGGTGCACTGAGGGCATGTTTGATATCATGGTGCACTGACGGCACGTGTTGTCATGGATTTGCATGTGGGAAATGTAGTTGTCATGGTGCATGACGGCCACTGATGTTGTCAATGGTGCACTGACGGAACTGTTGATGTCATGGTGCCACTGACGGACTGTTGATATGGTGCACTGACGGCACTGTTGATTTCATGGTGCCATGACGGCACTGTTGATGTCATGGTGCACTGACAGCACTGTTGTTTTCATGGTGCACATGATGGCACTGTTGTCATGGTGCACTGACGGCACTGTTGATTTCATGGCGCACTGACGGCACTGTTGAATATGGTGCTCTGACGGCACTTTGATATCATGGTGCACTGAGCATGTTTGATATGGTGCACTGACGGCACTTGATATCATGGGCACTGTCGGACACTGTTGTTATCAGCGTGCACTGACGGCACTGTTTGTTATCATGTGCAATGAACGGCACTGTTGATATCATGTGCACTTTGGGGGGGACGGCGCTGTTGTCATGATGCACTGACAGCACTTGTTGTCATGGGCCCTGATCGGCCATTGTTGTTGTCACGGGCACTGACGGCATGTTGTTGTCAACACTGAACTGACGGCACTGTTGATATCATGGTGCCACTGACGACTGTTGATTTCATGGTGCACTGACGGCACTGTTGTTGTCATGATGCACTGACAGCACTTGTCATTGGTTTGCACGACGCATTGTTGATGTCATGGTGCACTGACAGCACTGTTGTTCTCATGGTATGCAATGAGGGCATGTTGTACTGGTGCACTGACGGCAACTGTTGATATCATGGGCACTGACGGCATGTTGATATCATGGTGCACTGGACGGGCACTGTTGTTATCATGGATGCAATGACGGCACTGTTGATATCATGGGGCACTGACGGCAACTTGATATCATGGTGCATGGACGGCATGTTGATATCATGGTGCACTGACGGCACTGTTGATATCATGGTGCACTGACGGCGCTGTTGTCATGATGCACTGTACATCACTTGTTGTCATGTGTGCCATGAACGGCACTGTTGGTGTCACGGTGCACTGACTGCACTGTTGTCACGGGTGAACTGAAACGGACACTGTTTGATATCATGGTGCAACTGACGGCACTGTTGATATCATGGTGCACTGACGGTCACTGTTGTTGTCTGATGCACTGACAGCACTTGTTGTCATGTGCACTGACGGCACTGTTGTTGTATACGTTGCACGACGCACTGTTGAGTCATGGTGCACTGACGGCACTGTTGATATCATGGTGCACTGACGGCACTGTTGTTGTCATTGGTGCGTGAGGACTGGTCGTTGTCAGGGTGCACTGAGGGCATGTTGATATCATGGTGCACAGACGGCATGTTGTTGTGATGGGCACTGATGGCACTGTTGTGTTTCACTGGTGCACTGACGGGCACTGTTGTTGTCATTGGATTGCACTGACGGCACTTGTTTCATAGGTGCACTGACGGCACTTTTGATATCATGGTGCACTGAGGCACTGTTGGTGTCAATGATGCATTGACAAGCACTGTTGTCATGGTGCACTGACGGCCCTGTTGTTGTCTGGTGCACTGACGGCTCTGTTGTCATGGTTCAACTGTCGTGCACTGTTGTGTCATGGTGCACTGAGGGCGTGTTGCTATCATGGTTGCATGAAGGCACTGTGTGTCATGATGCATGTCAGCACTTGTTGTCATGGTGCAATGACGCACTGTTGTTGTAATGTTTGCACTGACGGCTCTGTTTTTTGGGGATGTCTTGGTGACTGATGGTACTGTTGATGTCTTGGTGCGATGACGCATTGGTTGTTGTCATGGTGCACTGACGGCATGTTGTTGTCATGGTGGCACTGACCGGCACTGTGGTCATGGTGCACTGAGGGCATGTTGATATCATGGTGTGATGACGGCCCACTGTTGTCATGATTGCACTGACGGCACTGTTTGTCATGAGCACTAGACAGCCACTTGTTGTCATGGTGCACTGGCGACACTTTTTGTTGTCATGGTGCACTGTCGGCACTGTTGTTATCTTGGTGCATGATGGGCACGGATGATTATGGTGCACTGAGTGGCACTGTTGATATCATGGTGCATGGGGGCACTGTTGATTTCAGGGGCACTGGACCGGCACGGGATTTCGGTGCACTGTCGGCACTGTTGTTATCATGGTGCAATGACGGCACTGTTGATGTCATGATGCCTGACAGCACTGGTTGTCTTGGTGCACTGACGGCACGGTTGTTGTCATGGTGCATCGGCAGCTGTTGTCATGGGTGCACTGACGTGCACTGTTGTGGTCTGGGGCACTGACTGGCTGATGTGGTCATGGTACACTGGACGGCACGGTTGTGTCTTGGTACACTGCGGCTACTGGTGGTGTCATGGTACACTGACGGCACTGTTGTTGTCATGGTACACTGACGGCATTGTGTTGTTGTGAACGTGGGGTTGGGATAGTCTGCACAGAACCAAACGCTGTCTCAGTGCGTGTTGTGCACGTGTGTCTAGTAATTTAAAGTCTTGCACTGGGTGTGTGCTCTGTCTGGTAATAAGTCAGAGTGTTGTGGCACGTCTGGTAATAAAAGTCAGCCGGTTGTGCACGGTTTAATAATGTCAGCAGGGTTGTGCACTGTCTGTAATTAAAGTCAGCAGTGTGTTGTTGCACTTGAATAATGATCAGCAGTGTTGTGCACTGTTTGGTAATAAAGTCAGCAGTGTTGTCACTGTCTGGTAATTAAAATCAGAGTGTTGTGCACTGTTGGTAAATAAATCAAGCAGTGTTGTGCACTGTCTGGTAATAAAGTCAGCAGTGTTGTCACACACAACTTGCTCTCTACCACCTCTCTTGTTTTGTAATCAGTTACAGAGAGGTTCGTTCACACCTTCTTTTGTTTTCCCGCTCAAATATTTTTTTTTTCCGCGTTAATCCGCTTTGAAAATTTCTGCTCGACAAAGTGCTCTCACGCGAGACACAGTATGGAAATAACGGAGACGAGGGGGGGGGGAAAAACCTAGTGCAGATTTAGTGCGTTGCTTTATTGAAAAGTTTTGTCTCACAGCTGGGTACTGATCAGCTGGCGTTACTAGCCCTGAGTAGACAGGTTCTTCTGAGTCCATCACCACCCAGCCTTATTTTTGTACAACCTGTTTTTAAGTTCCCCACGGTATTATTGTCAGCACACCTCGTTGAGTCTTCACCTCGCTACCCTCTCTGAATATATGGGTCCTCTCTCTACCCGGTCACCACATGGAGAAGACACCGGGCTGGGACCCGTCTGGCGAAAAACTGCCTGTAACTCTCTTCTTTCTACAGGTAGAATTGTTTGTGAGTTGATAACGGAGATGCGTGGGCGACGAACCGTTGTCAATAAAGTACCTATACTGCATTTGTCTCTCTCCATCATTAGGCGTCAAGGGTAATGGCTTCGGAGTATTCACAGTTAGTACACGACTGCCACTTTAAGTTCGGCAGACAATTCTCCCCCCCGCCCTCTCGTCTAACTGCTAATACAAGCTGACTAACTTACGAGGAACAGTACAAGGATCATCACTGCCTCCTGTTCTAGTACAAATACAGAGACATTTGAATTAGTTTGCAGTCAGAACCCTAACGGAAAACAAGTATGCTTAAATTCTATGCATGGAGTGCTTGCAAATACGCATCTATGGAGGGCCCCCCCGCTTATACGGCAGTGTTTTAGGTTCGGGCTGCAGCTGTTAAGGGAAATTCACTGTAGGTGATATAAGCCTATTTTTTTTTTTTCCACTTTCTATTGTATATAAAAACCTGATAATATGTTTGCACTATCATTATTACGTGGAGCGGGTTAGTAGAGCTAGGCCTATAATATGATATATAGTTCAACATTACTTTACCTTAAAAAATTTTTCGACATTTGCCGGTAGAATTTCCGAACAATGTGTTTTAAAGTAAAAAGACATGTGCAACTGAGCGACATTTTATTGTGCAACGATTCGCTCTCCAGGAGCTTTGTCAAGCCGTTATTAACTATTTACCTCTGGGTCCTTGTTATTGTTTGTAATGGCTTAACAAAGCTCCCGCGAGAAGCGAAACGTGGCCACAATAAAATGTCAATTAGTTGCATATGTGTCCTTTTACTTAATATATTTATTTATAGGAGGTCTGAATAAACGAAGAGAAGATAGTTATAATTGAAGACCGCCGCAAAGCGGGCCTTCTGTACTTGGAAAAACTCCGGGATCACGCAAATTGGACCCTCTTTACTGTTTGTCATAGGGAAAAATACACTATATGTCCTTTCCCCGATATCACTTGAGAGAAAATCAGTGGCAGCGAGAAGAATCTGACGGCAGCAAGAAAGAATCAGAGGCAGCGTGGGAAGAATCAGAGGCGGCAGCGAGAAGAATCAGAGCCTGCGAGAAGAATCAGAGGCAGCGAGAAGAAGCAGAGGCAGCGAGAAGAATCAGAGGCAGCGGAGAATCAGAGGCAGCATCAAGTAAAACTTGCATGACAAGATATCGCACCGTCTCGGAGAGAGGTTGGACTGAAGCATAGCCAGTGACGGCCCTGATCAGAGCAAGATATTAATGACTGACTGGAGAGCGGAGAGGGTTTGGGGGGTCAGCGCCCCCCCGCGGCTCGGTATGTTGACAGCCCTCGGGGTGGATCAGGAGCTGACCAACCAGGCTGTTACTGATGGGCCGCACGCAAACTGAGTCGAACCACAGCATAAAGAAATCCCCAGTATACAGATGTACTAACGTAAATTTATTTTTTTCCACCCTGCCTTGGTGGGAAATCGGCCCAGTGTGATATAATTAAAATAAATAATCAAAGTATAGATATGCAACCGACAAACAATAAAATACTGTTATTATTGGACTCATATGCAGTTTTTACAGCTTTCTCAGAGGACCCACGAAAAGATTACTATGATAATGGAATCTGTGGATACCTGGGTAAATCTTGTTCACAAGCTTACCATGTGTGGGGATAGATCCCGCGATCAGGAGTCAGAAGCTCCAGACGACGCGTTATCCACCGGGCAGCTGGATACAATAAGTTCATCCAACTAGGAGTATATTTATTACACATAGGAGGTTTGCATAGGCCACTCTGTGACCACAAATGCCTTATACTAACATTCTATGGTGTATAAATATACCTACTTGAAGAATCTCATTGTAGCTAGTCTTGCCCTGTGGTTAACGCATCGGTCCCTGAGAGTTCTGTGATTCTTAATCGCTTGTTCTAACCCCACCCGTGTTATAGTTTGTTGGCAATGCGTGCTATTACGTTTCGTAGTTAAGTCTTGCTCACCTGCACCCAGGGAAGTCAGACCACAAAGGGTCAGCCTGTATTGGTAGACTTATTATTTATATCGTGTTACCTCCGCAATTGTTGTAGTCCGAAGTAAACCAGTTGGATTTGTATATAGACCACCAGATTAACTTCCCTCCTCAAAGACTAGCTACTGAAAATGATCTTATCTTCAAAACACTTTCAAACCCGGCACCAAATATCTTTTGGCGATTTGAATTTAAGAGAACTGTGTGGAATGCAAATGCAGTCAACTGCAGATATAGTTCCAGAGTACAGTTCTGATCAGCAAATTCATATGAGCGAGCTACTGTGAGACCGATAAATTTACCTTTACGTCAGCAGATAATGTGATTCACCTTATATTCACACATAATGAGGATTCTTCCTAAGGGTAACGTGGGTTATTGCCCTTGTGGCTTAGCGCTCTTTTTGATTTATTTAATAATAATCCTAGGGAACGTAATGGTGTCGGATACAGAAAACTCGCCACGACCTAATGGAGTTTCCAGACATGTATACATATTGGTCCCGGCAAGCAATGCCCAACCATGGTGTCTTTCAACAAGTTCAGTAATCAGTCACTCAGTCTTGGAGGTACCTCCAAGGCTGAGGGACGATTACCTCTTCTTTTGTATATAGTTCTATGTTTTACAATTATGTCTACAAGTTGTATTGATGGTAAAGCATTGGTTGTGGAAACGTTTACAATAAAGATACCCAGATGTTGTACTGGTGTCTAATTCATACTAAAATATTGAAATAAAGGATGCCTAGACAAAAATGATCCTCTGTGGAAGTCACTTGTGTCTCGAGGGAATGGACTCATGATGCCCTAACAGCCCTTTCCAAGCAGGTGAAATAGCAGAACTGGAGAATGTACAGGCTACCTTTAATGCTCTTTGGTAATGGTTATAAAATACTGACAAGATAAGGATTAAGACACGTGTGCAAGCAGTTGGGTATCTTTATTGTTGAAATGTTTCCGCCTACACAGTAGACTTCTTCAGTCAGATACAGAGCAGCAGTAGTAGTGAAATAAAGATGAGGTAACTAGGCATCATACCTGGGAGGAGAAAGGTTATGAGGTGATCCAGTCCTCAGCCTGGAGAAAGTTCAGCTTCATGATCTGGAACGGCATCCTTCAGATGACGGAAACATTGGAAGTCTTTAAAATCTACTTCCTAAGCTGTAGGCGAGAACGATGTAACATATTATAATATACACTGGAAATTCTGGAGGGATTAGTCCCAAATCTGCATACCAAAATTACTACTACGAAAAATAAGAGAACTTGGTAGACTGTTGAAATCACCTTCAGTGAAAAGCAGGGGGCGCTATGTTTATTTAAACACCTCTGATCATATAACAGGTGACTAAGCATACACATGTTGCTACA
>NW_026507110.1:0-5000 GCF_026875155.1 Cherax quadricarinatus | reverse complement strand
GGATTTGTCAAGTTAAAAAAAAGGAGAGGAAGTTATTTAAATGGAGAGTTAGAGGTATTGGGAAGATGGAGGGAAAAATTTTGGGAATTGTTAAATGTTGATGAAGATAGGGAAGCTGTGATTTCGTGTATAGGACAAGGAGGAATAACATTTGTAGGAGTGAGGAAGAGCAGTTGTGGGGTGTGGGGGAAGTTCGTGAGGCAGTAGGTAAATGAAAGGGGGTAAGGGAGCCGGGATTGATGGGATTAAAAAATAAAAATGTTAAAAGCAGGTGGGGATATAGTTTTGGAGTGGTTGGTGCAAATTTTTTAATAAATGGTTTTGGAGAGGTAAGGTACCTAGGGATTGTCAGAGAGTATGCATAGTTCTTTGTATAAAGGCAAAGGGGATAAAAGAGAGTGCAAAAATTATAGGGGGATAAGTCTGCTGAGTATACTGGTAAAGTGTAGGTAGAGTTATTATTGAAAGAATTAAGTAAGACGGAGAATAGGATAGCAGATGAACAAGGAGGCTTTAGGAAAGGTAGGGGGTGTGTGGACCAGGTGTTTACAGTGAAAATATAAGTGAACAGTATTTAGATAAGGCTAAAGAGGTCTTTGTGGCATTTATGGATATGGAAAAGGCGTATGACAGGGTGGATAGGGGGCAATGTGGCAGATGTTGCAAGTGTATGGTGTAGGAGGTAGGTTACTGAAAGCAGTGAAGATTTTTTTACGAGGATAGTGAGGCTCAAGTTAGAGTATGTAGGAAAGAGGGAAATTATTTCCCAGTAAAAGTAGGCCTTAGACAAGGATGTGTGATGTCACGTGGTTGTTTAATATATTTATAGATGGGGTTGTAGAGAAGTAAATGCGAGGGTCTTGGCAAGAGGCGTGGAGTTAAAAGATAAAGAATCACACATAAAGTGGGAGTTGTCACAGTTGCTCTTTGCTGATGACACTGTGCTCTTGGGAGATTCTGAAGAGAAGTTACAGAGATTGGTGGATGAATTTGGTAGGGTGTGCAAAAGAAGAAAATTGAAAGTGAATACAGGAAAGAGTAAGGTTATGAGGATAACAAAAAGATTAGGTGATGAAAGATTGAATATCAGATTGGAGGGAGAGTATGGAGGAGGTGAATGTATTCAGATATTTGGGAGTGGAAGTGTCAGCGGATGGGTCTATGAAAGATTAGGTGAATCATAGAATTGATGAGGGGAAAAGAGTGAGTGGTGCACTTAGGAGTCTGTGGAGACAAAGAACTTTGGCCTTGGAGGCAAGAGGGGAATGTATGAGAGTATAGTTTTACCAACGCTCATATATGGGTGTGAAGCATGGGTGATGAATGTTGCAGCGAGGAGAAGGCTGGAGGCAGTGGAGATGTCATGTCTGAGGGCAATGTGTGGTGTGAATATAATGCAGAGAATTCGTAGTTTGGAAGTTAGGAGGAGGTGCGGGATTACCAAAACTGTTGTCCAGAGGGCTGAGGAAGGTTGTTGAGGTGGTTCGGACATGTAGAGAGAATGGAGCGAAACAGAATGACTTCAAGAGTGTATCCGTCTGTAGTGGAAGGAAGGCGGGGGTAGGGGTCGGCCTAGGAAAGGTTGGAGAGAGGGGGTAAAGGAGGTTTTGTGTGCGAGGGGCTTGGACTTCCAGCAGGCATGCATGAGCGTGTTTGATAGGAGTGAATGGAGACAAATGGTTTTTAATACTTGACGTGCTGTTGGAGTGTGAGCAAAGTAACATTTATGAAGGGGTTCAGGGAAACCGGCAGGCCGGACTTGAGTCTGGAGATGGGAAGTACAGTGCCTGCACTCTGAAGGAGGGGTGTTAACGTTGCATTTTTAAAAACTGTAGGTAAAGCCCCCCTTTGGCAAGACGGAGGAGTGAATGATGGTAAAAGTTTTTTTTTTGGGGCCCACCCTGCCTTGGTGGGAATGGGCCCAGTGTGATAATAAAAAAAAATAAAAAAATATATAAATAATTTGTGCGAATATGAAAAAATTGGCCAATTAGCAAAAACTCTTTAAAAAATTTAAGCCTTTTTTGAAATTTTCCCTTTATCGTTTAAAGATATTTATTTCATTAATGTTAATGTAAAAATTTTTTTATTTTGCCCAAAAGAATTTTAAAAAAAAATTACCAAACCCTTTTTAAAAGAGCAATTTTTTTTAGTAACCAAGTAAAAATTTTAGTTTGTTTACATAATTTAATATAAACAAAAAACTTTGAAAAATTTTTTCGTTAGTTTCAGAATGATTTTGGCAAAATTTTGCATACAAAATTTTCATTGTAATAGGGCAAGATGAACTTTGCTTTTTAAAGCCAAGATGAAGTTTGCTATTCGGCATATTTTATAAATTTATATATATATATATATATATTTTATATATATATATTATATATTATAAAATTTATTATAATATAAAATTTAAATGGGGTGGCGGAGATAACATGGTTGGCTGAGGGGTTATGACGGTAACATTGGATCGGGGCGCAGTGGTCTTAACTATATATTCGGGGTAGTAATTTTGGATCGGGTCTAAAAATGTACGTAACATATATAAAGAGGTGGTAACTATCCGGGATCAGGGGCAAAGGGTTTACCTATATATATCAGGGTGTAAACTATCCAAATGGGGGTCAAGTGTACACTATTTATAAAAGGTAGTTTAACACCCCGGAAAGGGGGTACAGGTACATAACGAAAATCCCGAGGTTAACTATCAGGGACCGGGCCTCGGTGCAAATGAGGGTAGCCCTTTTCAAAAACAGCTCGAGTTGGAGTTAAAAGAGCCCTTCATGCATATAAATTCTTTGAGATCAAAATTATAGGGTATTTTTGTAGTAGTCCTTATTCTCTTTTGGGAAACGTAGGCGAGAAGGTAATTCATAATTTTCCTGAAGAATTTTTGGGGGATTTGGCCCCAAATTTGACGGGGGGAAATTATTCATCAAAAAGCAAGAGGTTGGCGGGACTTTTGCAAAATATTCCCAAGGGGGAAGGGTGTGTTTTAGAGTAATAGGACCCCAAAAATGTAAAGTGCTACCCCTGAATTGAAGTCAGAAAATTTTTGTTAATTGCGGATGATAGAAAGAGGAAGGGTTTAGGGAGTAAAAACGCAGGGGGGTGCGGGCAAACACACGCAACAACGAAGGTGTATGAACAGGGTAAAAAGCAACAGGTGGTTGACAAAAGCAAGCAAAGGTGTGTTTACAAAAACCGTAACAGAACAGGTTGTGGACACGTAACGCAGGTGTGGGACAAACACACGTAAAAGAAAGGTGTGGGCAAACCAGTAACGACAGGTGTGTGGCAAAAAACAGTAAAGCACAGGTGTGTGGACAAAAAAACTTAAAAGAAAAGGTGTGTGGACAAAAACGTAACAGAAAGGTGTGGGCAAACACACTAAAGCAAAGGTTTTGTGGACAAAAAACGAACAGCAAAGGTTTGGGCAAAAAACGTAAAAAAAAAGGTGTGTGGCAAAAACACGTAACGCAAAAGGTGTGTGGACAAAAGTAAAAACGAAATTTTTGTGAAAAACAACGTAACAACGAAATGTGTGAAAAACACAGCAACAAGCCCGATGTGTGAAAAACAACGCAACAATGACGATGTGTGAACAAACACACGTAACGACAGATGTGTGAACAAACCCAAGTAGCAACAGGGGTGCGAACAAAACGTAAAAAAACAGGTGTGTGAACAAAAAACCCCGTAACAAAAAGGTGTGGGAAAACACACGTAACAACAAAGGGTATGAAAAAACCACGTAAAACGGTGTGTGAAAGACAAACGCAAAAACGAAGGTGTTGAAAAAAAAGTAACAAAAAATTGGAACACTAAAACGACAGGGTGCGGGGCAAAACAGTAACAACGACAGGTGTGTGGCAGACACTGAAAGGTTGTGACAAACACAGTAACAAAACAGGTGATGAACAAACGCACGTAACAAATACGATGTGTAAACAAAACCGTAACAACTACAGATGTTTTAAACAAACACCGTAACTACGATGTGAAAAAAAACCCCGTAACTACAGAGTGTAAACAAACACAGTAATAAGATGTGTAAAAAAACACCGTAACAATACAGATGTGTAAACAAACCCGTAAAAAACTACAGATGTGTAAACAAACCAAGTAACTAAAGATGGTAAACAAAAACCCCGTAAAATCAGAGTGAAACAAACACAGTAAATAAGTGTGTAAACAAACAACGTAAACAGATGTTAAAAAAACAGTAATACAGATGTGTAACAACACACTAAATACAGATGTGGTTTAAAAAAAAACAACGTAATACAGATGTGTAAAAAAACCCGACTACAGATGTGTAAAAAAACCTAAAAATAAATTGTTAAACAAAACAGAACAACTAAGATGTGTAAACAAACACACGTAAAACTAAAGATGCTTCTAAGTAATTTTTTTAAAAAAAAAAGTAAAAAAAGAACTCATCATAAATAGAAAAATAGAGTTTATAAATTGGACAAAAGGCAGTCCGGGGAAGTGTACACATGAACGGTTATGTACCCTTGTGGTCACAAGGGCGACATTTCCCCCAAAGGGGACTAACAAGATGTGATAAAAGGCCGCTTGCTGGTGGTGTGTGTGTGGTGTGTGTTTGTGTGTGTTTGTTGTGTTGTGTTTGGGGGTGTGTGTGTGTTGTGTGTGTGTGTGTGTGTGTGTGTGTGTTTGCGTGGGTGTGTGTGTACTCACCTCTCACCTGTTGTCTCACCCGGTTGAGGTTGGGGGGTGAGTCCCAGTCTGGCCCTGCCCCTTCAGATCGTACTAGGTCACTTCACTGACCGTGGCTTTTTTCCCCTTTCTTAAAGCTATGTAAGGATCCCGCCCCGTATCCTTCCCCCAAACCCTTTTTCCTTATGAATCTCTGTGGCTGAAGAAACACTTCCCAACATCTGTGATTCATTGGTCTTCGCTTCCCAAATGTTCCCCCTTTTTACTGTTCCATTCTGGAACATCCGTCTTTTTCCACTTGTCAAATTTTTTATTTTGTA
>NW_026507109.1:0-42802 GCF_026875155.1 Cherax quadricarinatus | reverse complement strand
ATTTCCTTTAAAATTTAAAACCCAATTTTTTTTTAATTTAAAAGGGGGGGGAAAAAACTGTTTCATTTTCCATTTTATTAAGAGAAAGCGGTAGGGGCCTTATTTGAAAGGATTTTTGGTTGGATTCCGGTCGTAGGTATAGGTTCTGACGAAGTTTTAATGTTCCTGTTGAGTAAAATAAATATAAGGGGTTCAGGGACCCGGAAAATTTTCCAGGGGGAAGATCTGACTCAGGGGGTTAATTTCCTTAAAACGTTGTTACCTCTGGCCATTGATGAATGTGTATTTTTTTCGGGCCCCCCTTTTGGGAAGCGTTAATAATTAATATATTTTTAATTAGTTATAAATATTAATAAATAGTATATAATTACATACAACGGGTGCCGCCCAAAAAATAAGAATTAGGGAAATAGACTTACGGAACTTACATTGAAGGGTGCCCGGTGTTTAGATATTTTGTGAAGTAATGGTGTAAAAATTTGTTGTGAGTGTGTTTATTAAAGTTGGGGTTTTAAAAGTTCCCGGGGGGGAAATGTACGTAAAGTAAAGTTGAGGTTTTGGTAGGGGTTTGTTCATGTACGGTAATTTAACAAAAAAGGGGGGGAAAAACGTACGAGAAAGAAGTACGAAGAACCAGAAAAAGAGTAAAAACCCGAAGAAAAAAGTCCCTGACGGTTTTCCCCAAGGGGGGATCGGGGGGGGACTGATAAAAGAAAACGGATTTTCCCAACAACCCACACAAAGTAGGAATTGATCCGGGGTTGACGGGAAAAGGGAATGAAAACAGAACCACCCAAGGGGGCGGGAAAAAAAAGGGCGGAAAGCGTTAAAAAGTGGGGGGCCGGGGTAAATTTGGGGGAAGAGAAGAAAAGGGGGGGGAAAGGAAGGGGAAAGGGCGGAAAAGGAGGCGGGAAAGAGGAGGAAAGGGAGAGGTGGAGGGAAGAGGGGGGGACAGGAAAAGGTGGAGAAAAAAGAAAGGGGTTAAGGAGGGGGAAAAAAAAAAAGAAAGAAGGGAGGAGGAGAAAAGGAACAAAAATAAATTTTAAACCCCCACGCCAATTTTTCCCCCCCTTTATCAAAATAAAAAAAACCCCAACCGAAATAAAATTCCCACCACACGAGTAACCCTGAAGCCCTTTTTAAAAAAACCCCCCCCCAAAAAGCCTAAAAAAAACATTCCTGCCGTTTTCCCCCCACCCTTTTTTTCCTTAAAAAAATTTTTTGTACCTTACATAGTCCCACATGTCCCGAAACAAAATACCATCTTGAACCGTCCAGAAAAGTACCATCTTTGCCCTGTACATTTAAACCCCCATTTTCCTGTACAGTGTACCTCCAAGTACCTGTACAGTAGTACCATCATGTCCCTGTACAGTAGTCCCATCAGACCTGTACATTAGTACCATCATGTCCCTGACAGTGCCCCAAACATGTCCTGAACGAATTTCCCATAAACAGAGGGTTTATTTTAAAATTCGTGGATTGGGGAATCGTTCTACTTTTAACTATAAAAAATCGCGTCCTAGTATCCCTCACACATCTCTCACACAAACAAAGTAGGGATTTTTTGTGTACTTCCCCGGTCTTTTTATTTGTGGCACTTGAAGCTTATATTGTTTAACGCTAAAAAAACCCCCTTTCCCAAAAAACGGCATAAACATACTGGAGCGCGTTGAAAACTGCCGCCCTTTAAAAAATGACCCCAGGTTTACACTTGGGGTTTTAAAAAGTACGAGGAGGAGGAGATAGAAGAAGAGGGAAAAGGAGGAGGAAGAAAAGGGTTTAAATTTGGGCCCCGGAAACCCAGGAGGCGGGGGAAGGGGGAAGGAGAAGGGAATGGGTTTGGGGAGGGAAAAAGGTGGTTGGGCGGGGCAAAGAGTTTGGGGGAAATTAAAAAATACGGCAAATTTTAAAGGGAAAGGGGAGCAAAAAAAAAAAAAAAAAAAAAAACAAGAGCAAGGAAATTTATGAAGGAGGAAGAAAAGGGCAACAAAAAATTACTTTTTTTCACCATCCCCTTCCCCCCCAGTCATAAATTTTCCCCTTTTCCCTTTACTTTTTCTACCCTTTTTCTATTTTTACTTTCCCAACCTTTTTGCAAAAGCCAAACATTTTACTACCCCCAGGGAAACCCTCACAGAGTCACCCCCATTCTCCCACGCTTACCCAACTACTTTCCAAACCATCCAATACCATCCCCATCCCCACTTTGGGCCATCCCACCCTTTTCCACCATCCCCAAATACCCCCTTCCCTCAAACCACCCTACCCCACCCACCATCACCACATTCCATACCATCCAACCATCATCCCCATCACCAAAATTGCCATACCAACCTACCCCCTTTCACCACTTTCCCCCACACCCCCTACCACCACCCCCAAAATTTTGGCCATATTTCTGCACCTTCACCCCCTTAATTTTACCACCAATCCCCAAATCAACCCCTATCCACCCATCTTTACAACCCCACAAAACATCATCCACCACACAAAACCCCCTTTACGAAAGTTCATATCCCCCCCTTTCCAAACCTCCCATCACATATCCACATCACCCCTACCACCCTCCCCTACCACATCCAAATTCCCCCCCCCCCCCCAGTAAATTTATTCTACAACCCTCACATATTTCTTTATCCTACCTCTTTAAAACCCCAAAAACCTTTCATCACCCTTTTCCCCCCCAAAAAAACCCCTTTTCATCCTTTTCACATCCTACCACTCAAAAAAACCCCGCTCTTTCGTTCATAAACCTACCAAAACAAAAAACCCCCTCTCATTGTTCCCTAGCACACAAAAAAAGCATCTTAGGTTCATCATCCAAAAAAATTTCAAAAACCCCTTCATAGTTCATCATCCTACCACACAAAAAAATCCCTCTCATATGTTAAACCTTTCCCAACACAAAAATTTTTCCCTCCATATATTACCCTACCACCAAAAAAACCCCTCTATATGTTAATAATCCTACCCACAAAAATCTCTATATACGTTCCCCCCAACCTCCCACACAAAAAAATCCCCCAATGTTTCAAACCCAAAACCTCACAAAAAACCCCTCAAAAATGTTCATAAACCTCCCACACAAAATCCCTATCTTACGTTCATCATCCCCCAACCCACAAAGAATCCCCTCCTATTTTTCTTTCACTTTACCACACTAAAAATCCCCCCAAAATATGTTCATCACCCTACCACACAAAAAATCCCTGTCTATGTTCATAAATTCCACCAAAAAAAAAGAATCCCCCCCTCCTATATTCATCACCCTTCCACCCCTAAGAACCCCTTTCTCATATGTTCACCATCCACCACACAAAAAACCCCTTTTCTTACGTTCATCACCTACCTCACAAAACACCCTATCATAGTTATATCCTACCACAAAACAAACCCCTACAAAAACTTTTCCCCATCCTACCACGCAAAAGGGCCCCCCCAAAAGTGTTCATCACCCCTCCCCTTTGCAAAAATCCCTCACATTCGTTATCATTATAAATTCGCTAAAAAAATCCCCCAAAAACTTTTCATCATCACCCCTCCCCTACCATATAAAACCGGGAACAGTACACTCACAAAGCCACCCCAAATTTAACCACATTTTATATAACATGGGCCCCCCTTTTTAAAACCCCCACAACCCTGCCACCCCTTGGTGTCTATTCCCCCCCATTTTCACTTAGACACCCCACCCCTACCTCCCCTCCTCACTTAATGTTTTTATGGGCCGGCGCTGAACCGTTTTTTTCCCTTTCCTCAGGAAAAATTTTTCCCCCCTATCTTTTTGCAAGTCTTGCAATATTGCATTTCTGCTGAAAACGCAGTGAGTGTGAAATACCTTGAGCTAATGTTTTCCCAATCCTAAAGGGGTTTGGGGTTTCACTTCCCACATTTTATATAATAAATATATATATAAAATTATATAATATATATATATATATAATTTTATATATATTATATATATAATTTTTTAATATATTTAAAATTTTTGGTTGTGCCGAATGGGCAAAACAAGATATTTTTTTTTTTCATTTATGAGAGTAAAAAAGATTTTGTTTTTTTTTTTAAAACCCCGAAGGGTTAGCCACCCGGGAAAACCAAAAAAGTCGGGTGATCATCGGGGGCCCCTGTCTGTATTATTTCCATTGGGGGCCCTTTCAATTTTGTCCCCCAAAATTGCGACCCACCCCCAGGTCCCCTTAAAATAAAAAAACCACAATAAAATTTTTAGAACAAAAAGCACATGTGCAAATCGGGAATCTTTACTGTAAAACGTTTGGGCCATCCAGTGGTTTTATCAATAAAAAATTCCAGGAAAAAATTTGAAGACAGTAGGGCCTAAAACCCAAAAAGATGAGGAAACCCCGTCCCCCCCCCCTTTGGAGTAGATGCAAGACACCAAGTCGTGGCCCCGCCTTGGAAAGGTGATGAAGGGGAATGTGATACAGGGGAACCCTTTGGGTCACGCCCATAATTTTTTTCCAAAACTCTGATCGAAACCCCCGATTTGGTCGTGACCCGAACCAAATTTTCCCCCATCGGATTGTATGTAAATAAAATTTAACCCTTTTCCCCCCCAACAAACCCTGTATGTAAATTTTGGTTTTTTTAAAGATTTGTAAGCGAAAGAATAGTTAATTATACATAGAATGCACAGTGAAATAGTAAATTTAAAATGTAAAAAAACCTTTGGGAATAACCCTTTTGAAAATGAACAACAGAAAAAAACAAAACATTGCCGAGCCCTTTTTAAAAACCCTCCAAACCGTTCACTGAAAAACTTTTTTTTCAAATTTTTTATGAGAGGGATTAATGGCTGAAAATTTGAATCCGTCATTTATCACCCGATTTTTTTAAATTTTTTGGGGTGGCTTTTAAGAGGCTTTTTTCCCATCTTTAATCCCCCAAATTTTTCAATAAGACAGCCCAAAAAAAAACAACTGAGATAATCCCCAAAAAAAATCGAGAAAAAATTCACTGACATTTTTGGGTTTTCCAAGGTTCTCTATACATAGTGTATGTATGAAAATCTATGTAACTTATTTTTTGGTATACCTGAAAAAACCCTTATTTTTGCTTTAGGGGTCCTTACAGTGAATATCCTTAGCACTGTATACAACTAGTTTTCTCTAAAAATAAGAAACCCCAAGTTGGGATTGAGAATGGTATTTCCCCCCCCCCTTTATCCTCGAGTTTTTTGCGAATGAACACACACATGCCGAGCCCCGTTTGAAAAGGCGGGGAAAAGGTCTTTGTTTGTTTACAAAAACCCAAAGGGAAGTGGGAAAATTTGGGCCCGCGGGGAAAAAAAAATGCCCCAAAAAGGGGAAAATTTGGCCCCGGCGGTTTTTGTTCGGCACCCGATTAAGTTTTCGTAACCGATGAAAAATTTTTTAAACCGAATTTTTTTGGCCCCGGGGGAACCCGATTTTTTTCATGTTCAAAGCGTTCTTTGACCAGAATTTTCTCCCGGTACGGGGAAAATCCCGGGAAAGAGGGTTTCGGGGATCAACCCCCACGTGCCCCGGTCGGGAAACCAGGCCTCGTGAGGGAAATTAGGGTCTTTAAAACCAGGCTGTTACTGTGGCCCCCCAACGAAAAACTGCCATATAAACCACACCCCGGCTGGTCAAGTCCTGTTTTTAAAGGTGGCTTCCATTCCCTTCTTGAAGACAGCCCGGGGGTTAAATTGGTAATCCCCCATATGTATGCTGGGGGGGCCAGTCAGACGTTTTGGGCCCCCTGAGATTACTGTTTTGTCTTCAGTGACTCATGGCTCCCCCATTTTTTTTCGGGGGGAAAAATGTTGCATCTCCTGTCGAGCCCTTTTGCTTTCAAAAAATTTTTTTCATTTTCGACCACATAAATGGGGGGGAAAAGGGCCCCAATTTAAATAAAATACAATTTTAAATTTAAGATTTTTCTTTTTCAGCCCCTAAAAATACACTTATAAATAAATATGTTTCTTATGTTAGGGGAAAAAAAAAAAATGTGAAATTAATTTTTAAGAGGGGTGACCGTCAGTGCTCCCCCCCCAAACCGCACGGGGGTGGGGGGAAAGGGAAGGGTGGGAAGTGAAACTAGATGGTAAAAGTAAACCACTTTGGGTTTTCAGCAGTCCCCATACCCAAAATTGTTCAAATTGTACAAAAAACCCCACAAATAAATTTAATGTGTATTGAAAGGGACGTGGGGAAAATAAATAGTGTGAAAACCCCTTTGGGATTGTACCCCCCGGGGAAAACCCCCAAAACCCGGCTTTTTCCCCCACCAAATTCCCAAGGGGAATTTTTCCCCCTTCCCCCCCCGGGCCCCCCAAAAAAACCCCCCGGGCCCACCACGGTAAATTTCCCTCCTTCCCTTCCACGCCCCTACCCCCCCAAGCGTCATTTTCCCAAATCCTATTGCTAGTCTAGCAGATGGATCCCAAAACCAAAGGAGGAAGCAACGGGCCAGGGAAATAGGCCGGCTGGAAATACTAGGAGAGGAAAGTGTCGGTCATGCAAACACTTCGTTTGCCCCTAAATTTAAATGGTTTCCTCCAAAAACCCACGGTTTTTGCCCTTTTTTCGGAAATGTCCCCTGTGAAAGTGATGACCCAGACCCCACCTCAGGCACCAAAAACCCACTCCAAAGATTTATCTCATCAAAACAATTTTCTTGGAACCCAATAAAAGCAACGGGTTTACGAGGACACTCACAAAAATTTTCCCAAAAGCACCCCGCCACACGCAGCGGGGGAAACTTACAGACCTCCTAAAAAAATTTAAACGATATTTCCATTTTTTTAAAAATGTCCCCCCAAACCACCCGGCAGGGAAAAATTTTGCATTTTTTGGAAATGCCCGCTTAGCTGTCCGGAAAAAAGGGGGAAAAAGGGGCTAGCCTCAACGAAATTTAAACCCTTTAAAAGTTTTTCCCCTAGAGTTGTTTAACCTCTTTAAACCTTTCCCCGCCCAACAAAAAAGGGGGAAAGGAGGCAAAACCCCCCACTCACTCTATGACAGGGGAAAAAGTCAGATCCAGGTGAGCAAAAAAATTTGAAAAGGGCAACACAGGGGGGGGCAACCCGAATTATTCCCATTGAAGATACAGTTGCTCCCAGGATTTCCCACGGCTGAAAACAACCCTTTGAGGAAAGCACCCGCCAGGGAAACCAGTGGCCCAAAAAGTTTTCCAAAAACCTTGTCCCCCCCTATGGAACCGTTGATGTGGGAAAACTCCAAAATTACAAAGCAATAATGCCCTTCCCCTCTGGCTCTGCTGTGGGGTTTCCCCTGGAAAAAGGGCCCCGCATTTAAAGGAAAAAAATTTAATTTCCGTTTTTGGGGAAAATTGCCCGAGACATGCTTTTTAGAGAAACCCCCAAAGGGGCAACAATTCCTTGGGGGGTTTTGATTCCATGGAAAAATTTGACCTTTCTTTTTTGGTGGGAACCTTTGTTTCACTTAAAAAAAAGGGGTGGAAAGGGAAATTTGGCCAATTGCAGTAGGCAACCTTGCGCCGCCTCGTAACCAAAGCTCTGTCCCAAAATATTTGTGCACCGGCCCGCCATGATGCTTCCCAAACCCAAAACCCGCTTGCTTGGGGGGCTCTCAAGGGGAAATGAAGCAGGGTTCAGCAAAAAGGGCATATATCCAAAAACCCCCTGAGGACCAAAGCAGGTGGGAAAATTTGATTTCAAGAAGCGTTCCCAAACCCTTTAAAAGGACTGGTATTAGCAGCAGTACAAAAACATTTCCCCGGGGGCCCTTTCCCTTTGGTTCCGCTGGGGATAGCAAGGAATCAAAGCTTCTCTTTGGGGGCCTGAAAAACACATCATCGGAGGGTGTCCAACAAGGGGGATCCTCTTGGCCCCCATTTTCCTTTTTGTATTTTCAGTTAGGGAAATCACAGTCAGATGACCAGCGAAAAAAAATCTGGTTTCCCAGATGATGGCAAAACTAGCAGGTACAAAGGAGTCCCTCCTACCTGAAATTTCACAGGTAATTTACACGGGGGGCCCGGAAAAAGGGTCCAAACCTGAAACCATCCAAAGGGGAAATCCCTTCAGGGCAGCAAAAAGTGATAAATGCCATGGAAACCCAAAAATTTCCAGGAGAGCAGTCCCTTTTCCCCCCCAATAGTGCCCTTTCCCAGGAGCACCTGGGGAAAACAATGCCCTTTACACAATTCTCAGGAAGGGAAAAAAGGAAGGTTAAGGAGAATGGAACAACGAATAGGCAAACTGGACACCCCCGACGCCCTTTTACCTTCCCCACAAAATGCTTTAGGCTGCCCAGGTTGACATTTTTCCTAAATTGCAAACCCTTTATATGATAACCCCATACTGCAGAAAATGACAGTAAATTTGAGGAGAAAATTTTTTTTAAAAAAACTTTTCCCTTTCCCCTAGAAAACGGGGAAATGGAACCAAAACTACACTTTCCCGTAGGGCTAGGGGATTTGGGGTTCCCCAAGTCAACACAGAAAATTTCATTACCTGGGTTTTCTGTCCTCGGTATTGCATCCAGAGGTTGTTGGGAGCGATTTTTCCTGAAAATCTTAGGGACAAATTTTAGGGGGAGGACCAAAAAATTTATTTAGGGCAAAGTTTTGGGATAATCAACGGGCTCAGAAACCCCGACCTCCTTCCCCCCCAACTACAAAAAAATCGCACTGGGAAAGGGCCATTTTTGGGGAAAAAAAAGCTCAAACGATGCTTCAAGGGGTGCAGGGAAGGAAAAGAGCCCCCTTTCTGGCAGTGAGAGCCCCCCATGCGGGGACTTTCTGTTTGGGGTTTCCCCAAAACCCCCTTTTGGGACACGGCCTCGACCCCAGACCTCCGCCAAACGGTGTTGCCCCTTTTTTTGGGCCCCTATTTCGCCGAACAAAGGTGTATTTGGGCAGTGAAGCAGCAGACCGTTTTGGGTTTTCCATGGTCCCCGTGTGCCGAAAAACCCAGGGAAAATTGCAAGACATGAGGAGGTTAATAAATTAACAAGAGGGGCCTTTACAAAAGGGGGATGCCCACAGTAAGGGGCCACCCCAAAATTCAGATCTGATGACAGCCAGAAGCGTCCCGTTTGGGTTTACCCCTTTAAGCCTGGGCAGATGGGAAGCGGGGGTGTGGGAAATACATGGTCTAACCTTTGGTGATACCCTCTCCCAAAACACCAGGGAGGAAAGGGGGGCCCGCTGCCCCTTTAGGGAGTCCCAAAAATCTAGAAAATATGGGGAAAATTGCCCATCCTTATAAGTTTTTTCCCCTAGGTCAGGGGAACCCCGGCTCATGGGGGGAAAAAGGGGCATTAATTTTTCCTTTAAAGGGGCTTGGGGAAAAAAACTCCTCCCGGGTAATAGGGATCCCCCGGGCACTAGTTTTTTTTCCCCGGCTCGCGCGGCTGTTTTAAAGGGTAATTTCTTTCTGCATTTTGGGGCCCCCGCCCGCCTGAGGGGCTGGGTGGGTTTTTTGCCCTTTTAAACGGTGATACACCCCGTAACAAATGTAAAATTTTTATAATATATTTATATATATATTATTTTAAAAATTAAATATATATATATTTTATATGCCCCCCTTTATATCAAAATGTATCTCTTTAAAAAATTTTGTGCCATATTAGTTTAAAAAAAAATTCCTATTGGTTTAAAAAAAAATTTCTTTAAAAAAAATGGGGTGGTAGGGGAAGTGGAATATTCAAACGGGTTTAGGGGGAAAAACCCAAAAATCTTCCTTGAGGGCCTTTTTTTTCCCCTTCCCCGAGGCTAAAGGGTCCCCCCAATTTTCCCAGGGGTTTGGGCCCCTCCAAAATTATATAAAATATATTTTTATATATATATAAAAATATTATATTATATATATTATTTATATAATAAAAATTATTATATATATAATTTATTAAAAAATATAATTATATATATATATATTTAATTTTTAATATTTTTTATATATTCAGAAGGCTTAATGTTCCCCCCCTGTTTAAAAGGGATTCGAAATTAAGGGGGGCCCCCGGGCAATTTTCGCGCGCGCCAACCAAAAATCGAAAAAATTAAAGAAAAATTTAGTTATTTATATACTGAAAAAAAAGTTAAAATCTTTTGGGAAACAATCGTACCAAATGGTTTTCTACGACGTTTTTCCCCCAAATTATAGTCATTTATCAGGATGGTGCCCGGGGATGTTTGGAAACCCCATCTGCCACAGCCCCTAAAAAATTTTGGAAATTTTTCCGGGGTTTTTTTTTTTCGCTTTTTTTGCATTAAATTTTTTGCATTTTTTCTCTAATATAATAACGACTATTTGGCATCATAAAAAAGAAGGCGGAAATTATCCCCAGACTTAGAGACAAACCCTTAATCCTAAGGGGTCGCCGCCAGGCTCCCGCTCAAAATGAGCCAGGAGAAAAAAATTCATTATTACGCTTTTAACCCCCTTTAAATATCAAACCCCTACGGTTTTTTTGCTAACAGAATTGATCAAAAATGAAAAATAAACATTTAAATAACAAACCCAAAAATTTATATACTCTAACGGAAAAAAAAAAGGGGCATAATAGGGGGGGGAGATTTTTTCGGGGAAAATTTCGAAAATAAATGATTAGGCTCGGGAGGCGTCTTTTGGGTAAAGAAAAAAGGGTTTTTAGGCTCAATTTTTTTTAAAAAAAAACACCCCAACAAAACCCATTTTCGCGAAAAAAAAAATTTTTTTTGAGACGGGGGCCGGCCGGGGTCCCGGCCAATATCTCAAGTAAAATTTTTCACCTAAGGTACCCAATTTTTTGCCTTTATTACTTTAAATTTAAAAGGGAAAAAAATTTACAGAAAAAAGAAAAAAAAATGATTTTCCCCTAAATTTTTTCCCAAACTTTTTTTTTTGGAAAAATTCCAAAAATTTTTTTCGGAGTTAAAGTGGGAGTAAAGGGGAGATTTTTTCAAAATTCCCCGGAACAACAAACTTTATTTTTTTGGGGAATTTAAAAATAATTAAATTTGAGAAAAGGGGTTGGTAAAATTCCTAAAGCATTGTCTCTTTGGGACCAAGGGGTCCAAACAAAACCCTTTCGTCGTCCCCTATAGGAAAAAATCGCCCCCCAAGGGCTTTTTAGCAAATCAGTCTTTTTTAGTTTTTTCCGTTGTCCCTTTTTTAGGCATATTTTTGATAAATTTTTCAAGAAAGAGTGGGGAAAAAACTTGTTTTTGTTTTACCAAAACTGGAGGGAAAAACGGACGGTAAAAAAAAAAGCAACATTTTTTTGGGCGGGTGCGTATGCACCCCCAGCGTCGCCGACACCACGGGCCCAGTCCTCCCCCACCCCCCGGTAGATTTAACCCCCAGGCGGTGACTCCTCTGTTCCCCCCTCTACCTCCTCACTTTCCCCCGTTTCCCACGTGTTTTTTTTGCCCCCCGCGTATGACTGTGGTAAAAGCGTCCCTCCGTCCTCGTCCCCGGGCCCTTTTGGTCTTCCCCGCCCCCGCGGACAAAAGTGCTGGCAAAAGTGGTCTACACCCCCAGGTCTAACCTTTCGCCTTTACCCGGGAAAATGCACCTACACTTGCGTTTTGAAGTCCTCCATTACCACAACGCGGTATCGGGTGCTTAAGGGACATTTTCAAAGAAAACGACCCTTTCCCGGGATGCCAACAAGGGGGGGGGCCCGCCATGTCCCAAAGCCGCCGATGCACGGTGCCGTAAAAGGAAAAAACGTTTCCCTTTTATCGCTTTCGCTGCCCCAAAGGGGAAAGTTTTCCAAAACCTTCACCCCCAAATGTAAACAGGGGAAGGCATCTCGAAGGGGGGGACGGGAAAAACCGGGTTAAGGGTCTTTTTTCCCCATCCCCGGGAAATTTGCAACCATATTCTCATAGGGGCAGCCCCTTTCCTGAATTTTTAAAGAAAAACCCTTTGTTTACCATTTTAAAAAAACACCGTAAAGGTCTTTATTTGGGAATTTCCCCTATTTTCCTCAGGATCGCCCGGGCAGCAGAATTTAGTATTCTGACTATAAATGGCCCGTCATAAATAAAAGGGAGCAGTGGGTTTAAAGCGCCTGCATTCCTCCTTTCCCCCCTTGAGAGAGATTTTGGGGAAAAATTTCGCAGAGCTAGACGAACAGGACCAAAAGCGCCCAAAACCTGTCCCCCAAAGCCCAAAGCGATACGAACAATGTGAAAAATTTTTTTAAATTTTTAAAAAGAAATTCAATACCCTATTTTTAAAGCGTATTTATGATTTTGATACAATTTAAATTGGGGAAAAAGGTTTTTTTTTTATTTTTTTTCAAGGGATATTTTAAAAAAATTTCCAAAAAACCAAAATTTAACCTTTTTAATTTCAATTTGGAAAAAATTTTTTGGTTTTAAACCCCCTTTTTAAAAAACTTAAAGAATAAAACCGGGAACTTAAAAATAACCCGCACCCCCTTTTTTCCCCGGGAAAAAATTTTTCCCCCCCCTTTTTTTTTTACCCCCCCCCCCCCCTTTTTTGCCCCCCAAAAAAACCCCCCCCCCCCTTTTATTTCGCTCATCTTGCCATATGGGACAAGCGAAATTTGTGTATGCAATAATTTCCCCAAAATCATTCTGAACCTAACGAAAAAAATATATTTCACGGTGTTTGTTTAATATTAAAATATTGTAAAAAAATCTAAAATAATTTAGTTGGGTTAGGCTAAAAAAAATTTGTTCTTGTTATAATAAGGTTAGGTAAATTTTTCTAAGTTTCTTTTGGTGCAAAGTAATAATTTTTACGTCAACATTAATGAAAAAAAAAATATCTTTAAACTTATAAGAGAAAATTTCAGAAAGGACTTAATTTTAAATGAGTTCTTGCTAATTGGGACAGTTTTACATATTCGGCACGACATATATAAATATATATATATATAATATATATATATATATATATATATAAATATATATATATATATATATATATATATATATAAAATATATATACATGTGGTGGCGGGGTGCGCGTGTCTGTCTGTGGTCTGTGTGGCAAAGGCAAAAACTTTGGTTTTGTGGTGGGGTGTGTTTTGTGTGTGTATGTGTGTACTCACCTATTTGTACTCACCTATTTGTGGTTGCAGGTCGATTCACAGCTCCTGGCCCCCCCCTCTTTCGCTGATTGCTACTAGGTCCTCTCTTTTCCCTCCCCCATGAGCTCTTTCATACCTCGCCTTAAAACTATGTATGGTTCCTGCCTCTACCACATCCCCTTTCTAGGCTATTCCATGGCCTGACTACTCTATACTGAAAAATACTTCCTAACATCCTTTGATTCATCTGAGTCTTCAATTTCCCAAATTTGGGTGACCTCTTGTGTCTGTGTCCCATCTCTGGAACATCCCGTCTTTGTCCACCTCGTCTATTCCGCGCAGTATTTTAATGTCGTTATCATGTTCCCCTGACCCCCCTGGCCTCCAGTGTCGTCAAGGCCGTTTTTCCCTCAACCTTTCTTCATAGGACAATCCCCGTACTCTGGGACTAGTCTTGTTGCAAACCTTTGCACTTTCTCTAATTTCTTGACGTGCTTGACTGGGTGTGGATTCCAAACTGGTGCTGCATACTCCAGTATGGGCCTGACGTAGATGGTATACAGAGTCTTAAACGAATCCTTACTGGGGTATCGGAACGCTATCCGTGGGTTTTTGCTAGGCGCCCGTATTCTGCAGCAGTTATTTGATTGATGTGCGCCTCAGGAGATATGTTCGGTGTTATACCACCCCCCAGATCTTTTTCCTTGAGTGAGGTTTGCAGTCTTTGGCCATCTAAACTATATTGTGTGTGCGGTCTTCTTTGCCCTTCCCCAATCTTCATGACTTTCTTTTGGCAGGGTTAACTAAAGGGAAACCCAAATTGTGGACCGGGCTTGTAGCCTGTCCAGGTCTCTTTGTAGTCCTGCCTGATCCTCATCCGATTTGATTCTTCTCATTAACTTCACATCATCTGCAAACAAGGACACTTCTGAGTCTATCCCTTCCGTTATGTCGTTCACGTATACCAAGAACAGCACAGGTCCTAGGATTGACTGTGTGTGTGTGTGTGTGTGTGTGTGCTTGTGATTGCATTCATATTAGTGTAAGAGGTGATGAGTATTTTTTATACATGTTACATGTGTGTGTGTGCGTGCAGTTGCGTTGTTTTGTGTGTGTATGAATGATGGTGACCACGCAGGCTGCCGTTGCAGAAATGTACAAATGATCGTGAAAATAAGAGTGTGTTTAAGTTTATTTAGGTACAAATATACATAAATAGTTACACAAATGATCATGCACAGTAACATATGCCTAAATTACCCAGGATAACCTAAAAACGTCAAACAAAATGATATATTTGCATAGTGTGCTGCGCTTGTAACCCACTGCGCGTCATGCGGATATATAGGATAAATAACCAAATGAAAATAAAAAGTTCACCACTTATTACAGTTCTCGTGGAGGTGGACAAACACACTAACAAACGAGCACTCATAAACATACACAAAAACATTCACAAACACATTTAAACTGCTAATTAAGTAAAAAATCTTATATTTAATGTAGAAAAAATGTATAATATAAATAGAACTTCCAAAATTTCACTGAGTGGCCAGGCCTTGGTAGGCGAACTGGACGGTAGCTTGGCTGCGTCTAGCTGACTTACGGTCCAGGCTGTCTTGGTGGGTGTATTTACAGGACGCAGTTTCTGTGTGTCCCCTCCTGTAATTGCACCCACCTGGACAGTCTCTACCGTAGACCAGCTAAACAAGGCCTCGTTCTCATCTGGCTAGATCACGGAGGGTGGCTGAGCTGACTTCGGGATACATAACCTGGGGAAGGCTGAGGGTGGAAGATATCCTAAGGGAAGTGAGGAAGAGGAGACATCCGGGGGCCCACGGATGGATCCCTGGACACATGGACCTGGGAAAAGCGAGAACACCTTGGGGAAGTGGGGAAGGGGGAATATCTGAGGCGGACACATGGACTTGGGAAACATGAGGATACTGGTTGCTAAGGAAAAGTGGGGAAGGGAGAACATCTGAGGGGACACAGATGGACTCCTGGACACATGGACCTGGGAAAAGCGAGAATACCTTGGGGAAGTGGGGAAGGGGGAATATCTGAGGCGGACAGATGGACTCCTGGACACATGGACCTGGGAAAGATGGGGATACTGGTTGCTAAGGCAGACCTTGGGAAAGTGGGGAAGGGAGAACATCTGAGGGGACACAGATGGACTCCTGGACACATGGACCTGGGAAAAGCGAGAATACCTTGGGGAAGTGGGGAAGGGGGAATATCTGAGTCGGACAGATGAACTCCTGGACACATGGGCCTGGGAAAGATGGGGATACTAGTTGCTAGGGCAGATCGTGGGAAAGTGGGGAAGGGAGAGCATCTGAGGGGACACAGATGGACTCCTGGACACATGGACCTGGGAAAAGCGAGAATACCTAGGGGAAGTGGGGAAGGGGGAATATCTGAGGCGGACAGATGAACTCCTGGACACATAGACCTGGGAAAGATGGGGAGACTGGTTGCTAAGGCAGAACTTGGGAAAGTGGGGAAGGGAGAACATCTGAGGGGACACAGATGGACTCCTGGATACATGGACCTGGGAAAAGCGAGAATACGTTGGGGAAGTGGGGAAGGGAGAACATCTGAGGGGACACAGATGGATTCCTGGACACATGGACCTGGGAAAAGCGAGAATACCTTGGGGAAGTGGGGAAGTGGGGAAGTAAGAACATCTGAGGGGACACAGATGGACTCCTGGACACATGGACCTGGGAAAAGCGAGAATACCTTGGGGAAGTGGGGAAGGGGGAATATCTGAGGCGGACAGATGGACTCCTGGACACATGGACCTGGGAAAGATGGGGATACTGGTTGCTAGCATCTACAACTCTGTTAGAAAACCAGTACTTACCTATGTCCTTTCTAAATCTAAATTTATCCAACTTGGGAATGTGGGGAAGGGAGAACATCTGAGGGGACACAGATGGACTCCTGGACACATGGACCTGGGAAAAGCGAGAATACCTTGGGGAAATGGGGAAGGGAGAATATCTGAGGGGACACAGATGGACTCTTGGACACATGGACCTGGGAAAAGCGAGAATACCTTGGGGAAATGGGGAAGGGAGAATATCTGAGGGGACACAGATGGACTCTTGGACACATGGACCTGGGGAAAAGCGAGAATACCTTGGGGAAATGGGGAGGGAAATCTGAGGGACACAGATGGACTCTTGGACACATGGACCTGGTAAAGCACAAAAAACAGTATGTGATTGGGCCCTTAAGACGAGCCCCCTGGCCCCACGAGCAAGGTCTGGAACTGAGGGTGACGGTGCCGCAAATAAAATTTCTTTTAAAGACATGTAATTTTTTAACATTTAGCATTTTGCAGCTTTTTAAAAAGGAAGTTTTGGGGGGCGCCCGGGTTTTATTTTAAAAAAAGTGTTATTCTTTGTGCTATGTCAAACGTTTATTGTACTTTCCTCAGTCTTCTGCGTTTTATTCTGTACCGGCATTCTGTGTTAAAATACTGAAATGGTCTTTGTGTTAATGTTCGAAACGGGTCTTCTGTGTTATTGTACTGTACTGATTTTCCGCGTTATAGCACTGTAATGATGTTCTGTGTTACTGTACGTTACTGGTCACTTTCTAATGTAATATACTGGTCTTCTGTCTATGACTATGACCGCGGTTCAATCCCGCGTGTATGGTTTTGTTGCAAATCGAGTCATTACGATTTCTTGAGTCAGTCTTATTGTATTCTACTGGTTATTTTTTTTTATTGTACAGTACTGGTCGTACTGTTACTGTACTGTACTGTCTCCCTTTGTTACTGTAACTGTACTGATCCTGTGTTATTGTGCTTAGTACTAGTCTTCTGTGTTTATTGTTTCTGTACCTGGTCCCTGTTTTTTATGTATTGTATTGGCATTCTATGTAATTGTACTCTACTGGTCTTCTGTGTTAATGAACTGTATTGCCCGTCTCTGTATAGACTTCTCTGGTCTTCCGTGTTACAGTACTTAGCAGTCTTCTGGATTATTGTACTGTACTGTCTTTTGTGCTATTGACTGTACAGGTCCTTCTGTTGTTACTGTACTGTACAGTCTTCTGTGTTACTGTTCAGTGTTTTTCTTTCTGTGTTCTGTACGTACGTCTCTGCGTTATCTGTACTGTACTGCACCGGTATTGTGTGTATTAAACTTTGCTGGTCTTCTGTGTAGTTAAGCTTTACTGATCTGTGTTAGTGTACTGTGCTGGTCGTATAACTGTTAAGGTAGTCTGTGTAATTCTTCAGTACGGGTCTTCTGTGTTATTTTACTGAACTGGTCCTTCTGTGTTATTTTACTCTACTGGTCTTCTGGGATTTTGAGGCTCTTTTGGTTTTCTGTGTTTTTTGTACTGTACGGGTCTTTTGAGTTTCTGTGCCCGTACTGGTCCTCTTGTGTTACTGTACTGTACTGCGGCTGGTATTGTGTGCATTGTACTGTTATAGTCTTCTGTGTCTTGTACTGTGTTGTGTACTTGTGCTGGTCGCCTGTGATACTGTACCGTACTAAGTCCTCTGTGTTAAATGTACTGCGCTGGTATCTGTTAAATTGTTCTGTACTTGTCTTATGTGTTAGTGAACTGTACGGTCTTTGTGTTATTGTAATGTTCTGGTTTTCATCGTTATTGTACTGTATTAGTCTTCTGTTTATTGTACTATACTGTCTGTGTGTTATTATACTGTCTTTTCCTTCGTGTTATTGTACTGTACTGGTCTTCAGTTTATTGTACTGTACTGGTCCTTTTGAGGTATTGTAATTGTACTGGTCCTCTGTCTATTGTACTGTACCGTCTTCTGTGTTATTGCTCTGCACTGTCTTCTGTGATTTGTACTGTACTCGTTTTACTGTGCTTTTGTACTGTACTGGTTCTCTGTATTAAATGACTGTACTGGTTCTTTCTTGTGTTACTGTACTGAAGTGGGGGGGTTGGTTTTGTTTGGTTTTAGGTGAGAGCTGGGGGGGGGGGGAAATGCGGGGTATGGAGGGGTTGTCTGTGTAATGAATTGTATTGCTCGTCTGTGTTATAATACTGCGTTGTCGGGTGCTGGTCTTCTGAGTATACTGTAGCTGTTTCTGGTCTTTTGTGTTATTGTACTGTACTGTTCTTCAGTGATACTGATACTGATCTGGTCCTTTTTGTGTTAATGTACGTAACAGTTGCTTCTGTGAAACTGTTCTGTATTCGTCTTTTGTTAGACTGTACTAGTCCACAGTCTTTACTGTACAGTGCTAGCCCATTTCTGATGTTATTTAGCTGTACCGGTGTTCTTTGTTAACTGTTCGGTAATGGTCGCCACTGTGTTAACTGTACTGTTAACTACTCATTCGTTTTATTTGTACTCAACTCTTTTCTGAGGTTAACTAACTGCACTTGTGTCAGTATGTTAATAACCGCCCTGTTCTTAGTCATCTGAGTTACTGCACTGAACAGGGTCTTCTGTATTGCTGTTGCTGGTCTTGTTATTTTTACTGTAACTGGTCTTCTTGTTAACTGGCACTGTACAGTACTCTGTGAATATTACTGTACAGGGTGCCCCTTTCTGTGTTATTTTATGTAACTGGTACTTCTGTGTTACAACTCTGCCCTGTACTGGATCTTTTGTGTTATTTTACTGTACTGGTTTCTACTTGTTTAATTTATCTGTAACTGGTCTTGCTTAGTTATTTTACATGTACTTTCTTCCTGTGGTACTTCACTGTCCTTGGGGGTCTTGCTGTGATTATTTTACAGTACTGGTCTTCTGAGTTATTTTACTACTGTTACTGTTCCTCTGTGTTACGCACTGTACTGGTCTTTTGTGTACTTACTGGTCCTTTCTGTGTTACTCACAGTAACTGGTCTTTCGCTGTGTTATTTTACTGTACTTGGTCTTTCTGTGTTATTTCACTGTATCTGTTCTTCTGTGTTATTTTAATGAACGGTCTTCTGGCGTAAATTTACTGGTACTTGTCTTCAGTGTTATTTACTGTACTGGTCTTCAGTGGTTATTTTACTGACTGAGGTCTTCTGTGTTTTTTGGCAACTGTAATGGTCTTTTGTGTATATTGTACTTGTTATTTTCTTCTCTGTTAATGTATTGTACTGGCTACTGTGTTAATGTACTGTACTGTTCTTGCTGTGTTTATTGCACTGTAGCATGTTCTATTGAGTTTATAGTAATTGTACTCCACTTTGTCTTTCTGAGATAATTGTTCTGTACTGGTCCTGTGTGTTAAATGTACTATACTGTCATCAGATTATTATTCTGGGTCCTGGTCTTCCGGTGATTATGTACTGCACTGTTTCCCTCTGATTTAAACTGCACTTCTTTTTCTGTGTTTTTTTAGCTGTCAATGGTTTTTGTGTTATTGAACAGGTGCTGGTCATTTGTGTTTCTCTACCGAACTGAGTTCATGATGGCTTTGTTACTGTACTGATCTGTACTGATAAAAAGTGTGTATTTCACGACCAGGTTCGCGTGTGTGATAATTGTAACTGTGTTTGGTGTTCTGAGTTTAGTGTACTGGCGTTGTATTTTGTGTGTTACTTGTAATGTACTGATCGCTGGTAGTTACTGTACAGAAACTGTACTGGTTTTCCAGTTCTATGGTAATGTACTGGTATTGTCCGAGTTATTGTTCTGTACAGGTCTTTTGTGTACAGGTGCTGTACTGGTCTTTTGTGGTTTGGACTGTACTGTTTTTTCTTTCCTCTGTATTTTGTACAGTGCTGGTCTTCAGTGTTACTGTACCGTACTGGTCCTCTTCGTTACTGTACTGTACTGTCCAACTGGTACTGTGTGTATTTATAGACTGTACTGGTCTTCTGTAGTCTTTGTACTTTACTGATCTTCTGTGATTAGTGTAACTGTACTGGTCTTGCTGCGTACTTAACCGTAGCTGTGTTCGTATACCTGTTCTGTATTTTCTGTGCTCTGTTTTGTACTGGTCCTTTCGTCTGTGTTTATTGTAACTGTACAGTCTTGTGTGTTATTGTACTGTACTTGGTGCTTCTGTTTTATTGTACTGTACCTGGTCCCATGTGTGTTATTGTACTGCACTGGTCTTCTGTGTTATTGTACTGCACTGGTCTTCTGTGAAATTGTACTGGTAGCTGGTTCTTCTGTGTTAATGTACTGTACTGGTCATCTTTGTTATTGTACTGACTGGTCTTCCTGTGTTATTGTACATAGTGCTGGTCTCTGTGTTTATTGTACGAACTGATCTTTCTGTTATTGTTCTGTACTGTCTTCTGTGGTTATTGTACTGTCTGGTCTTCTTTGTTATTGTACTGTACTGATCTTCGCTGTGTTATTGTACGTACTGGTCTTCTGTGTCATTGATACTGTTCTGCTTCTGTGTTATTGTACTGTTTTATATTACTATATTTTGTGTGAATTATGATGGGTGTGTTTATTATTAAGCTTTTGTGTGTTATGGACTGTCTGGTCTCTTGTTATTGTACTGTTTTATAATAACATATATTTTTGTGTGTAATTATGATGGTTTGTTTATTATTAAGCTTTTTTTTGTGTGTTATTGTACTAATTTATTTGTCACTACAATGTTTTAATGTGTTATTGTACTTATTTGTTGTCACTACAACGTTTTTTTATGTCTCAGTTTACTTTTTTATGTGTTTATCTAATGATTTGTGTCACTATTCTTTTTTTTTTATTGTTAGAAGTACTGTTTTAATGAGTTCCTTTCATGTTTTGTGTGGTTAATACACTGTTTTCTATGTCACTGTAAACCATCTGACTTGATTCAATCTTACCAAACATAAAACCACGGGCGGGATTGAGACTCTCTGGCCGCGGGTTCAAATCCCCCCGATGTTTGGTTTTTTTTTGCAATCCGTGCCAATACGATTCGTGAGTCTGGATTTTATTCATCTTATACGTTTACAAACGAATCTATACCTAAAGTCTTTTTACCAATAGAGAGTGGGCAAAACAAATTCCGCAGAAACCTACCGAGTCTTCTACTAAAAAGTCTTCTTGGTAACAGTCCTTCCAGTAGTAACTCATAATAGCGTCCAGTCTTATAAACCCTTGATTCCTACCACAGATCTAAGAAAAGAATCCTGTCAATAAGTTTTTCTCTCAGCTATTTACCATACAGGTTCGATACAGTATTTAATAACCTGGTGTATCAGACAGACTTTATATACACATCACAACACAAACTATGGTGGTGAAAAAAACTCCTAACATCAGAGAGGAACTATCAACTGTGAAACAAACTCCATCAGTCAATAGTTTTTCTCTTCTACAGTTTTGTCTTTTCATTACATTTCCAGCTATTTGTCATATATCTCTCAACATAGTGCACCACAACATTCAGTGTGTCAATATATCCTGCAACATAGTCACCACAACATTCGTTTTTCATATATCTCATCATTTCCCTAGGCTAACCTCACTAGCTTATTGATAATATCATCCTTCCTGTGGAATAATCAAACGGAAACGTTTAATGTTCCCATCTTGATCATCAGATGACTTTTGTTGCACAATGTGACTGGACTGGTAAAATTACTATGATGTTTCCACCTGTAATAGACCTTTACAATGACCTTGTAAGCAGTATTCAGAACTACTTGAGCCCCACTGAAACCTCTTGAACACTAAACCCAACAAACATCCATAATAAACATACCTCCATCAAAAACCATACTTATTACAATGATTCTAAACTTCGTACACTGAAACGTACTGCTCGCCACTAGCCTAGCCTATAGAAAACATTCGTAACACCTGGATATGCTGAGGCATCTTCCAAACTGCCCTTGCTGCTCCAAGAGCGTATGACAGAGCTGCTGCAAACAGACTGGGAAAAATTTGTCAACGTCTTAGGCTCAACACCCCACTTAGCCTGGCATGAGGGACATAAATAGAATTAAGGTAACAGACTGGCAGATCGCGCACCCTCATCCCTTACATAGGGCGAATGAGTTAGTCAGTGCTTGGGCTGCAACATCATCTATGATAATCTTCCTTACCGACACAGGCACAAATAAAATGACAAATATGATTCAAGGGGAGAGACTTGTTTGCTTTAAGCTCAGCAAGCAGATGATTGCAAACCTTCCCTTTCACTAATATTAACTTGATGCAGCACTAACTAAGGGTACTCCACGTCGCCTGTGATTATGGTATTACTTACAACATACTCATATTGCTGTTCGATACCAGGAAACATTACTTGAATTATCTAAACATGAGATATGTAACTGGGGAGCTCCCCTCAATCTTGGGAAACAACACCTTCATCATTCCAATTCCTAAGCCCATCAACAACAAATGCATTTCGCCCAATATCTCTTATAGGCTCTAGTAGAAAACATTTGAGAGAATGATTCTTAAATCGTCTCATGTACATAATCAAAACAATTTTTGACTCCCCGGTTACATGGTTTCATGCATGAAGGAGCGTGCATCATGCATAGCCACCTTTCTCACTCTGCACACTGACAGCTCATACACTACCTTCCTAGACATAAAACCGCTTTCGATGTAGCCCAACCGACATGTAATCATAAGTGATCTGCAGGAATGATGTTTGAGGATGGCTTCTCTTCCGCTTGATTACAAGCTACCTGTCAAACAGAAAAACGTCTGTTGTTTGTTCCAGGGACATAGAAGTGTAACTAGAGCATTGAATTAGGAACCCCACAGGGATTGTGTGCACAGTCCCACACCTGTTTCAAATTCAATTTAATGCATTACATAATGCTATCCTAGTCAGCCCCATCATTATTGATTAACTTTCGATGATGATATAATGATTCACAGCCGCCGATTCTCCAACACCCCAAAACATATCTTAACATGTACATAGCCTCGTTTCAGGACCTGGGGTTGATAATCTCTACTGATAAAACAAAGAAACTCAATAGGCCGTTTTTTTCCCCCCACTCGACAGAGAGCACAGTTTCGTCAGATCCAGTTGCATGATGGTCTCTTCTAGAATATAAAAGTAGATACAGGTAACTAGGCTTTGAGGGTCCACTACTTGACTGTTGTAACAAGACTTTGTCGACAATACAAGAGAAGAACTAAGACACTTAGAGTGTGGCTGGTGTTTCACCCCAGTAGGTGCTAATGTTACAATTGTGAAAATGATGTATCTTTCTTATATAGACAAATTGGTTGGATTATGCTGCTCCACAACTTGCCTTGTGTCTTGACTGGACGCTAGGAGGGCATTAAAAACAGCAGAACTAAGCAATGAATAATCCTTATAGTATGCCGCTCGACTGGCCCAGAATTTTAAATATGCAAAAGAACTATGATATTCCAAGCATCAGAGATCGTGTTATTAACTGAAATAAATATCCTTAATAGGGGTTAATATTGCTCAGGCAAGCACATTCAAACCCCTGCACAGAAGCCCTCCAAACTTTCCTCAGCACTGGTGAACACTCCTCCTGATGGATCGAAAAAACTGAACCGACCTCCGCATGAATCAGATACATGATCTATGTCCAGTAAGGCAACAGCGTCACTCTCCGCTCCAATGGAATATACCCCAATTCCAAACTACATTCCCTCCATTTCCCCCCAAACTAACTTCTTGTCCAGTGACCACTTGCTGCCCCCAAGTCCCCGTGGACACTGCTGCCGACCAGGACCTATGACCACTGCTGCCACCAGGTCCATTTTGTCACTGCTGCCACCTATGGTCCAGTTGACCACTGCTACCGACCATGGTCCAGTTGACCACAGCTTGCCACCATGGTCCAGTAACCACAGCTGCCACCATGGTCCAGTGAACCACTGCTGTCCACCATGGTCCATGTTGACCACTGCTGGCCACCATGGGACCATTTGCCCACTGCTGCCACCACTAGTCCATTGGCCACAGCTGCCACCATGGTCCCAATTGGACCACTGCATCCGAGCTGCCACCATGGTCCATTTGGTCACTGCTGCCACCATGGTCCAGTTTACCACTGCTACCACCATCGGTCCAGTTGACCACTGCTGCCACATGAGTCCCAGTAAGACCACTGCTGCCACCATGGTCCAGATTTGACCACAGCTGCCATCATGGTCCCCAGTTTGACCACTGCCTGCCACCATGGTCCATCTGACCACTGCTGCACCATAGTCCAGTTGGCCATTGCTGCCACCATGGTCCAGGTTGACCACATGCTGCCCCATGGTCCAGTTGGACCACTGCTGTGCCACCCAAGGTCCAGTTGGGCACTGCTGCCACCATGGACCATTGGCCACTGCTACCATCACCATGGTCCCAGTTGGCCACTGCTGCACCACGTCCAGTTTTGCCACTGCCGCCCACCACGTCCAGTTGGCCAACTGCCGCACCATGGTCCAGTTGGCCACTGCTGCCACATGTCCAGTGGTAGTTATTTATTTGGGGGGCCACTGCCTGCCACCAATGTCCAGTTTGGGCACTACTGCCGACCATGGTCCAGTTGGCCACAGCTGCCCACCATGGCCAGTTGGCCACTGCTACCACCATGTCCAGTTGGCCACTTGCAGTGCCCACCACGGTCCAGTTGCCACAGCCGCCACACGGTCCAGTTGGCCACTGCCGCCACCATGGTCCAGTTGGGCCACTGCTGCCACCCATGGTCCAGTTGGGCCACTGCTGCCACCATGGGTCCAGTTGGCCACTGCTGCCACCTTTGCCAGTAGGCCACTGCTGCCACCATGTTCCAGTGGCCACTGCCTGCCACCATGGTCCAGTTGGCCACTGCAGCCACCATGGTCCAGTTGCCATGCTGCCACCATGGTCAGTTGGGCACTGCTGCCACCATGTTCCAGTTGCCACTTCTGCCACCATGGTCCAGTTGCCACTGCTACCACCCATTGTCCCAGTTGGCCACTGCAGCCACCTTGGTCCAGTTGGCCCACATGCTGGCCGAACCATGGACCAGTTGTCTCCACTGCTGCCACATGGTCCCAGTTTGCAGTTTTTTTTTTTTTTTTTCTGCTGCCAACCATGGTCCAGTTGGCCACTGCTGCCACCATGGTCCAGTTGGGCACTGCTGCCACATGTCCAGTTGGCCCTGGCTGCCACCATGGTCCATTGGCCACTGCTACCCACCATGGTCCAGTTGTCCACGTGCAGCCACCTTGTCCAGTATGGCCACTGCTTGCCACCATGGTCCATTTGGCCACTGCTGCCACCATGGTCCAGTTTGGCCACAGCTGCCACCTTGGTCCAGGTTGGTCCACTGCTGCCACCATGTCCAAGATGGCCACTGCTGCCACCATGGTCCAGTTTGGTCCTCCGCTGGCCACCATGCTCAGGTCCAGTTGGCCACTGCTGCTACCATGGTCCAGTTTTGCCACTCTGCCACCAGGTCCCAGTTGGCCACTTGCTGCCGACCATGGTCCAGTTGGCCACTGCTGCCACCATGGTCCAGTTGTCACTGCTGTGCCACCATGGTCCAACAGCTACACATTTAAACTATGGCCCAGAGAGAGACCAACATCAATGGGCTGAAAAATAATGTTATAATTTTAAAACAGAGTCAGTGTATAAAAATTAAAGTTAAGCAACAACGAACGACTGATGTGTCGATCTTCTTTGCACTTCATCCATAATTATAATTAATTTTTTTACAATTTTGTCTCTAGTCCAGTCAATCTATAATTTCATATACTAAAATAACTGTAAGCGATATTCAAGGTGGAGACTCGTCAAGAGCAATGTGGCCAGATCAGCCGGCTGTGGTTCCTGCGTTGGACTACGTGCGCCACGCCAGTAACACCTCGTTTGATCAGACCCTGATCCACCAACCAGCTGAGGGGCGTTGATCCCAGAATGCCCTGCCAGGTAATTGTAACTGGCAAACAATAAAGATAATTGAGGAGCAACACACAATGAAACACTAGATATAATTAATTTTTCAGTACTTATTCTTGTGTGCGCTATTAATTAATATTTTTTGTTGCTTAATGGTGAAAACTAGAACGGTAGGAAGTGAGCTCCTGTTGATGACTCAGACACTTTGTGTAAAGTGGTGAGTGTGTTGTAGACTGGAGGGACCTCACCTACCAAGATTGAACAAGTCCATCAACTCATACTGCTTCTTCCAGTCTCAGTGTTTATCTTTGACTGTATTCTGCCGAAGAAGCCTTGCCGTGCAGATGATACCTTTCGCCAAATAAGATAACCAAGTGTTTTCAGATGAGGAGTCTTATTCATCAATTTGTTTGATAATGGAACCATAAATTACATCAAAATGCCATCTTGTTAGTTGCTGCTCGTAGCAAGTATGCTTAGTATATTTTATAGGTATTTTGATAAGTATATTACAGCTACTTTTCCGACCATAGTTTAAGGTATTTCCGTTCAATTATAACTGTACGTGCGTTTACAATAACTTAAACTCTAATTTTGTACGTGAATGGTATACAAAACCGACAAGATGAAAATTATACACACACATGAAACATCTGGGTATCTTTAATGTAAGATGTTTCGGTTTTCGCCATCCAGTGGCTTTATCAATACAAATCTAGGATCATAATTTGTAGACTGTATACAAAAGAAAGGTTAATCAGTCCCTCATCGTTGGAGTTGGAGTGAAGAGCACCGTATTTTGTGAAGACTCTCTGGAACACAGGCAAGAAGGCTGGCGCGTATTTACTAGAGTTCAAGTGAAAATGGACGGTAGCAGACTTGTCAGACACTGCAACATTATCGAATCTTCGTTCAGAGGGCTTCTCCACATCCCTCTTCACTTCTACTAACCCGTCCCTTGGTACGACCCGACTCCCTTGGGAATCCCGCTATCAGTGACAATGCCCTTCGTCTGCTTACCCCGTCCTCTTTTCAACACCCCAGGTAGATCTGTTTGTGACTTGAAAAAGCCCACTGTGTGGGCGAAACGTTGTCAATAAAGGATCACATTATACTGCATATGTTTATATTTCCATCCGTCCTCTTTTCACCTGACGCCATTATATAAGCACCAACCTTCTTGCCTGTGCTCCAGATTTTTCACGACTACGGTGCTCCTCACACCAACTTCAAGGCTGAGGGACTGATTACCTCATCTTTCGCATATAATTTTACTGTATTCAGATGATGTCCTAGAATTTGTATTGATAAAGCCACTGAATGACCAAACGTCTACATTAAAGATACATTTTATGGCTGCTGCGACTACCTGACGAAGTCTTTCCGATTTTTGTGTCATCTGTAATCTATGAATTTGTTTTCATATGAGCCCCATTTCAATATTATAAATGTATATTATGATATAAATGGATAAATGACAAATTCCGAGGAATCCACTCGTCATGTTTCACATTAATATTCGATATTACTCACTTCATAGTGTCAGTGAACCTGTCAATGTTTTACACTTAAACATCATTACTATATCCATAATATTTAGTGCAAGCTCAAAATTTAATATATTACCAGCACAGTACTGTTTAACAGCCTATTGTTACCAACCGTTTAAGATCCAGCTTGAACGCCGTTAATACTTTAATTAAAGATTCAGGAAAAGGTATACACCAATTGTTAGCTTTTGAACTTTTTTTTACAATCATGTGAATATGTACACTTTAAAACATTGTGTATGCTATACATTTAACACTCTATAACAGTGTAACACTCAATACAGTGTACACTCTATACAGTGTACCCTACTATCAGTGTACACTCAATACAGAAGATTTAACAAATACCAAAACACCTTGAGTTGTTGTAAAGACAGATCGTAAGTTATATAATGCCTCACAGCTACAGCATTTCAGATAACAATACAGAGACAGCCTGAGGCTTGACGTTAGGTCCCGAACGGTCCCTTGATACAAGGTAGCCTACCCTGGTGCATACCCTCCTCACCCTGACCAGCTGGCCACAGTATAGCTGCTTACTCACAGATTAATGAGCTTCTCACCCCCACATTCCATAAACTACCAATTTTACACCAGTTTTATTTTTTAACGGTATGATGGATTATGGATCCATGTGATGCACATGAAATATAATAACGTCCGCTGCATATGCTACAGTTTAAGGCAAGTCACTGATAAACACACTACCATAAATACATATTCTGTGAATTAATGATTTGTCCACTCTGATGCATGATTGAATATTATGTGCAAACCAGAATAACCAATTTGTATCCAGAAAAATGAAAAAATAATTTATGGCAATGCCTGGAGAAAAGATATAAAGAAGCTAGAAGTGAGTAAGATAATAAATAAATTTAAACAACCTATTGCAATAACTCAAACAAAAACGAAAAACTTTTCATCAGTGATTCTGCGAGAGGAGAGTGAGGCAGGACTAGAGTGAGGCAGATAGAGTGATGCAGATGAGAGTGAGGCAGGAAAGAGTGAGGCAGGATGAGAGTAGCAGGATGAGAGTGAGCAGATTAAGTGAGGCAGGATGAGAGTGAGGGCAGGATGAGAGTGCGGCAGGATGAAGTGTGGAAGGATGATAGTGAGGCACTAACACTTCCTTAAAGCACCAGCTTTGCTTGATATCAAGTAACTCTTGAACTGATGAACTGGAACTACCCTCTCCATTTTCGGATTAAATGTAAATAGCCTCCCATTCCCCTCGAACTAAGTGACTCTTACCATTTCGGCCTGAATAAATGTTATTACAGCTGACTAATATTTAATGATAAGAAGAACTGGACTTGTGTGTTTATTGTACTGTACTGGTCTTCTGTGTTTACAGTACTGAATTGGTCTTTTTGTGCTATTGTACTGTACAGGCAGTCTTCTGAGTTATTCTACAGTTATTGGCATTCTGTGTTATGTTACTCAACTGGTCTTCTGAATTATTGTGCTGTACTGGTCCCTCAATGTTATGTACTGTACTGTACTGTCTCTGTGTATTGTTCTGTACTGGTCTTCTGTGTTGTTGTACAGTGTGGTTTTCCCCTTCGACTTGTACTGTACTGTCTTTCCCTGTTATTGTAATGTACTGTCTTCCCGTGTTATTGTTAATGTACTGGTCTTCCGTGTTATCGTAATGTACTGGTCCTTCGTTTTTTATTTGTAATGTACTGTCCATCGTGATATTGTAATGTACTGGTCTTTCCGTGTTATTGATGTACTGGTCTTCAGTGTTATTGTAAAGTACTGGTCATTCCTTATGTAAGTACCTGGTCTTCAGTGTTATTGTACTCAACTGTTCTTCTGTGCTAATGAACTACATTGGCTATCCTTAATTATTGTAATGTACTGTCTTTGTGAGTTATTTGGTACTGTACTGTATTTGTGTTATTGAATGTACTGGTCCTTTCTGCGTTGTGTTGCTGTACTGTCCCTCTGTGTTAATTTACTGTACCATTTCTGTGTATTGTCTGTATTGGTCTCTGTGGTGTTGTTCTGTCTGGTTCCTTCTGTTATTACTGTACTGTACTAGTCTTCTGACTTATCGTAAAAGGTACTGGTTCTTCTGATATTGTAATTCTAAACTGGTTTTCTCTGAGTTTTTGTGTGTACTGGTCCTCTGTGTTAATGTACTGAACTGGTCTTCTGCGTTGTTGCTGTGTACTGGTCTTCTGTGTTACAGTACTGTCTGGTCTTCTGTGGCTATTGTTCTGTACGGTTCGCTGTGTTATTGACTATACGGTCGACTGAGTTTATTGTACTATACTGGTCGTCTGTGTTATTGTAACTTGTACTGGTCATACTGTGTTTATTGTGACTGTACTGGTTATTGCACCCCTGATTGGGTCACAATGTATATAATGTATATTACGTGTTCATATAATTTTATATTGCTTATATTTGCAATATTACCTAAATCGTAAATATATTGCCTTTATATATTAAATGATTTAGTTAAATTATATTTAGGTAGGATGTAACATCTATATATATTCATCGTGCTCATCATAGTTCAGTGGTTAAGTAGCTTACAGCATTGTAAACTACTGTAGTTTTCACTACGCTTGTTTTCACTGCCGGCTTCTGAGTTGCTGGGCAGCATCAGTTCGCCGGAAGATCACGTGATCAGGGGGGACTGATTACACCTCACCAGGATGAGATCTGCTGGTCCTCAGCTAAGGAATGGCTGTTTGACATTGCGTCTAACAAGAGGTCCCCCTCTACCTGCTTTCTCCTTTGTGGGCCCGTTGTTGGAGAGATTGTCTCAGTCGGCTTCTTGTATGTTGGTTCTGTGTAACACTGTTCAGAGAACATAGCCTAGACTTAGTGAATTCGACGTGTAATGAGTAGTTGTGTGTCGCATAGACACTCTGAGTAAACTCAGTCCTGACTGTAGATTCTGAACCTAATTTGTACTGGTATCTGTGTACTGTCACAGTCGGGGATTTTCTAAATGCAGAACTAGATTCAGTAGTATGGAGTTTTGTTGACTTTTTTTTGGAGGATCTCAGATGGTCCCTACTAGTGTCATTATATTATCTCCTTGTTCCTGATTCTGTGTCGCTGCTGCTTGTTATAATGTTGTTCGGCGTTATCAGGACGTTTTAATTGTTCAAGCAAGCTGTTCTGAGTTGCCAGTAGTTCAAGAAGTAAGTTTATAGTGAGGACTTTTAGTCAGTCACTGGTTAAGTCTGTCCGAGTCTAGAGACATAGCGAATCTACATAGGCACTTACACACACCCATACACACAAACTTGTATATATTGTAATTATGTTATTATTACAACCCAGGAGTCCAAAATGGCCTGTTTCCTGGGTGTAAAGGGAGCAAAATAAACACAGCAGAATAACTTTTGACTTGTATTGTCCTTCACCAATTTAGAACAGAATTATGTACACTAGGTTATTTATGTACTCCAGGGCGGTAAGCAAGGCAGAATAGAAGCCACTAGAGAGCAGACCGTGCTCAACCAGCTCTAGAATGGTAATGACCAAGGCAACAGGAGATTGGTACCCGACATAACCTCTGCGATTGCCAAAACCATCTTCTAATATGGCTGAAACCTGGGTACTGGTTGAACGACGGGGCCCCATCGATAACCCTTATTCCCTGGTTTGCTGTAAATGAGTGTGTACATGCGCCGAAAAAGGTTACGTAACTCTTTGCATGCCACAGTTATTAAAATGCTAACAATGTAACAGACGGTAACTTAAAAACAATAAAAAAGATGGTGATATGTGCCCTTCAGCACAATACTACCGTACACAGAGAGAAGTGTAAACTTGTACCTAAATTATATAAATTGAATTAATAAACTTTGATAATATACGCCCAAGACAGACTTATTTGTTATTAATAAACTTATATTAAATTTTAATTTCTTTAGGTCGTAGCCTACCAGAGTAATCCTGAAGCACTATTGAACTCATACTAAAATTTTCTAATGGATAACTGGACCAAGATACTTGAACTACCTTGCTACAAAAACCCAGTAAGAGGCTGGATCTAGAAAGGCAGTCCTTTCTAGTATTCACTGGAGGTCTCTAAGCTTATTAGATATCGCGTTTTTTGTAGCACTGGTCTTCTGTGGTAATTTGTAATGTACTGATCTTTTTGTTATTGTACTGTACTGGACTTCTTGGTTTTGTACTGTACTGATCTTCTGTGTTATTGTAATAGGTGCTGGTCTTCTGTGTTATTGTAATAGGCTGTCTTCTGTGTTATTGTAATATGCTGTCTTCTGTGTCATTGTAATATCTGGTCATCTGTGTTATTGTAATATGCGGTCTTCTGTGTCCTTGTAATATGCTGACTTCTGTGTTATGTAATATGCAGGTCTTCTGTGTCATTGTAATATGCTTGTCTTCTGTGTTAAGTAATATGCTGGTCCTTCCTGTGTCATTGTAATATGCTGGTGCTTCTGTTATGTATTGTAATATGCTGGTCCTGCTGTGTTATTGTAATATGCTGGCTTCTGTCTTACTGCGGCTGTACTGCCAATCTGTGGTTGGGGGGGGGGGGGGGGGGGGGGGTGGGTTTTTCTATTGCACGTACAGTTCTTTTGTGTTCTTGTAACTGTACTGGCATTCTATGTGATTTAAACTCTACTGGTTTTCTGTGTAATGGTGCTGTACTGTCCTCTGTGTTAATGTACTGTACCGAGGTATTCTATGCATTATTCTGTAATGGTCCTTCTGTGTTATTAGTTCCTGGTACTATTCTTCTGTGTTATTGTAATGTTTCTGGTCTCCTGTCTTATTCTACTCTACTGGTTTCTGCGTTTCTTCTGAACGCGTCTTCTTGTTATTCTTCTGTACTGGTCTTCGTTTCACTGTACTGAACTGTGTGTTTCTGTTTTATTCAATGTACTGGTCTTTTCCGTGTAAATGTACTCTCTATCTGGTATCTGTGTTATAGAAACCTACTGGTCCTCGGTGTGATTGTACTGTTACAGACTTCATTGTATTGTACTGTACTGTCTTCTGAAATTTGAACTGTCTGGCGTGAGTTTTTGTACTGTGCTGGTCCTCTGAGTTACTGTACTGCAATGTACTGATACTGTGGCACTGTACAGTAATGTTCTTCTGTGCTAGTGGTAACTGTGGCTGGGACCTTCTTCTATCTTACTATACCAACTTGTTCATCTTTGTTAATGTACTGTACTGGTATTCTGTAATTGTTCTTTACGCTGGTCTTCTGTGGTTGTTTCTGCACTGTCTCTGTGTTACTGTACTGTACTGTTATTGGGTGCATTGTAGTATTGGTCCTTGCTGTTATTGACCTGTCCCGGTCTTCGGCGTTACTGTACTGTATGGTCTTTGTATATTGTAACTGTACTTTATTTTGTACTGTACTGGCCTTTTTGTGTTATTTTATTTACTGGTGTTCGTTTCACTGTATCATACTCGTCTTCCGTGTTAACTGTACTTGTACGTTTCTTGTGTTATTCTTTGTGCTATGTCAAACGTTTATTGTACTTTCCTCAGTCTTCTGCGTTTTATTCTGTACCGGCATTCTGTGTTAAAATACTGAAATGGTCTTTGTGTTAATGTTCGAAACGGGTCTTCTGTGTTATTGTACTGTACTGATTTTCCGCGTTATAGCACTGTAATGATGTTCTGTGTTACTGTACGTTACTGGTCACTTTCTAATGTAATATACTGGTCTTCTGTCTATGACTATGACCGCGGTTCAATCCCGCGTGTATGGTTTTGTTGCAAATCGAGTCATTACGATTTCTTGAGTCAGTCTTATTGTATTCTACTGGTTATTTTTTTTTATTGTACAGTACTGGTCGTACTGTTACTGTACTGTACTGTCTCCCTTTGTTACTGTAACTGTACTGATCCTGTGTTATTGTGCTTAGTACTAGTCTTCTGTGTTTATTGTTTCTGTACCTGGTCCCTGTTTTTTATGTATTGTATTGGCATTCTATGTAATTGTACTCTACTGGTCTTCTGTGTTAATGAACTGTATTGCCCGTCTCTGTATAGACTTCTCTGGTCTTCCGTGTTACAGTACTTAGCAGTCTTCTGGATTATTGTACTGTACTGTCTTTTGTGCTATTGACTGTACAGGTCCTTCTGTTGTTACTGTACTGTACAGTCTTCTGTGTTACTGTTCAGTGTTTTTCTTTCTGTGTTCTGTACGTACGTCTCTGCGTTATCTGTACTGTACTGCACCGGTATTGTGTGTATTAAACTTTGCTGGTCTTCTGTGTAGTTAAGCTTTACTGATCTGTGTTAGTGTACTGTGCTGGTCGTATAACTGTTAAGGTAGTCTGTGTAATTCTTCAGTACGGGTCTTCTGTGTTATTTTACTGAACTGGTCCTTCTGTGTTATTTTACTCTACTGGTCTTCTGGGATTTTGAGGCTCTTTTGGTTTTCTGTGTTTTTTGTACTGTACGGGTCTTTTGAGTTTCTGTGCCCGTACTGGTCCTCTTGTGTTACTGTACTGTACTGCGGCTGGTATTGTGTGCATTGTACTGTTATAGTCTTCTGTGTCTTGTACTGTGTTGTGTACTTGTGCTGGTCGCCTGTGATACTGTACCGTACTAAGTCCTCTGTGTTAAATGTACTGCGCTGGTATCTGTTAAATTGTTCTGTACTTGTCTTATGTGTTAGTGAACTGTACGGTCTTTGTGTTATTGTAATGTTCTGGTTTTCATCGTTATTGTACTGTATTAGTCTTCTGTTTATTGTACTATACTGTCTGTGTGTTATTATACTGTCTTTTCCTTCGTGTTATTGTACTGTACTGGTCTTCAGTTTATTGTACTGTACTGGTCCTTTTGAGGTATTGTAATTGTACTGGTCCTCTGTCTATTGTACTGTACCGTCTTCTGTGTTATTGCTCTGCACTGTCTTCTGTGATTTGTACTGTACTCGTTTTACTGTGCTTTTGTACTGTACTGGTTCTCTGTATTAAATGACTGTACTGGTTCTTTCTTGTGTTACTGTACTGAAGTGGGGGGGTTGGTTTTGTTTGGTTTTAGGTGAGAGCTGGGGGGGGGGGGAAATGCGGGGTATGGAGGGGTTGTCTGTGTAATGAATTGTATTGCTCGTCTGTGTTATAATACTGCGTTGTCGGGTGCTGGTCTTCTGAGTATACTGTAGCTGTTTCTGGTCTTTTGTGTTATTGTACTGTACTGTTCTTCAGTGATACTGATACTGATCTGGTCCTTTTTGTGTTAATGTACGTAACAGTTGCTTCTGTGAAACTGTTCTGTATTCGTCTTTTGTTAGACTGTACTAGTCCACAGTCTTTACTGTACAGTGCTAGCCCATTTCTGATGTTATTTAGCTGTACCGGTGTTCTTTGTTAACTGTTCGGTAATGGTCGCCACTGTGTTAACTGTACTGTTAACTACTCATTCGTTTTATTTGTACTCAACTCTTTTCTGAGGTTAACTAACTGCACTTGTGTCAGTATGTTAATAACCGCCCTGTTCTTAGTCATCTGAGTTACTGCACTGAACAGGGTCTTCTGTATTGCTGTTGCTGGTCTTGTTATTTTTACTGTAACTGGTCTTCTTGTTAACTGGCACTGTACAGTACTCTGTGAATATTACTGTACAGGGTGCCCCTTTCTGTGTTATTTTATGTAACTGGTACTTCTGTGTTACAACTCTGCCCTGTACTGGATCTTTTGTGTTATTTTACTGTACTGGTTTCTACTTGTTTAATTTATCTGTAACTGGTCTTGCTTAGTTATTTTACATGTACTTTCTTCCTGTGGTACTTCACTGTCCTTGGGGGTCTTGCTGTGATTATTTTACAGTACTGGTCTTCTGAGTTATTTTACTACTGTTACTGTTCCTCTGTGTTACGCACTGTACTGGTCTTTTGTGTACTTACTGGTCCTTTCTGTGTTACTCACAGTAACTGGTCTTTCGCTGTGTTATTTTACTGTACTTGGTCTTTCTGTGTTATTTCACTGTATCTGTTCTTCTGTGTTATTTTAATGAACGGTCTTCTGGCGTAAATTTACTGGTACTTGTCTTCAGTGTTATTTACTGTACTGGTCTTCAGTGGTTATTTTACTGACTGAGGTCTTCTGTGTTTTTTGGCAACTGTAATGGTCTTTTGTGTATATTGTACTTGTTATTTTCTTCTCTGTTAATGTATTGTACTGGCTACTGTGTTAATGTACTGTACTGTTCTTGCTGTGTTTATTGCACTGTAGCATGTTCTATTGAGTTTATAGTAATTGTACTCCACTTTGTCTTTCTGAGATAATTGTTCTGTACTGGTCCTGTGTGTTAAATGTACTATACTGTCATCAGATTATTATTCTGGGTCCTGGTCTTCCGGTGATTATGTACTGCACTGTTTCCCTCTGATTTAAACTGCACTTCTTTTTCTGTGTTTTTTTAGCTGTCAATGGTTTTTGTGTTATTGAACAGGTGCTGGTCATTTGTGTTTCTCTACCGAACTGAGTTCATGATGGCTTTGTTACTGTACTGATCTGTACTGATAAAAAGTGTGTATTTCACGACCAGGTTCGCGTGTGTGATAATTGTAACTGTGTTTGGTGTTCTGAGTTTAGTGTACTGGCGTTGTATTTTGTGTGTTACTTGTAATGTACTGATCGCTGGTAGTTACTGTACAGAAACTGTACTGGTTTTCCAGTTCTATGGTAATGTACTGGTATTGTCCGAGTTATTGTTCTGTACAGGTCTTTTGTGTACAGGTGCTGTACTGGTCTTTTGTGGTTTGGACTGTACTGTTTTTTCTTTCCTCTGTATTTTGTACAGTGCTGGTCTTCAGTGTTACTGTACCGTACTGGTCCTCTTCGTTACTGTACTGTACTGTCCAACTGGTACTGTGTGTATTTATAGACTGTACTGGTCTTCTGTAGTCTTTGTACTTTACTGATCTTCTGTGATTAGTGTAACTGTACTGGTCTTGCTGCGTACTTAACCGTAGCTGTGTTCGTATACCTGTTCTGTATTTTCTGTGCTCTGTTTTGTACTGGTCCTTTCGTCTGTGTTTATTGTAACTGTACAGTCTTGTGTGTTATTGTACTGTACTTGGTGCTTCTGTTTTATTGTACTGTACCTGGTCCCATGTGTGTTATTGTACTGCACTGGTCTTCTGTGTTATTGTACTGCACTGGTCTTCTGTGAAATTGTACTGGTAGCTGGTTCTTCTGTGTTAATGTACTGTACTGGTCATCTTTGTTATTGTACTGACTGGTCTTCCTGTGTTATTGTACATAGTGCTGGTCTCTGTGTTTATTGTACGAACTGATCTTTCTGTTATTGTTCTGTACTGTCTTCTGTGGTTATTGTACTGTCTGGTCTTCTTTGTTATTGTACTGTACTGATCTTCGCTGTGTTATTGTACGTACTGGTCTTCTGTGTCATTGATACTGTTCTGCTTCTGTGTTATTGTACTGTTTTATATTACTATATTTTGTGTGAATTATGATGGGTGTGTTTATTATTAAGCTTTTGTGTGTTATGGACTGTCTGGTCTCTTGTTATTGTACTGTTTTATAATAACATATATTTTTGTGTGTAATTATGATGGTTTGTTTATTATTAAGCTTTTTTTTGTGTGTTATTGTACTAATTTATTTGTCACTACAATGTTTTAATGTGTTATTGTACTTATTTGTTGTCACTACAACGTTTTTTTATGTCTCAGTTTACTTTTTTATGTGTTTATCTAATGATTTGTGTCACTATTCTTTTTTTTTTATTGTTAGAAGTACTGTTTTAATGAGTTCCTTTCATGTTTTGTGTGGTTAATACACTGTTTTCTATGTCACTGTAAACCATCTGACTTGATTCAATCTTACCAAACATAAAACCACGGGCGGGATTGAGACTCTCTGGCCGCGGGTTCAAATCCCCCCGATGTTTGGTTTTTTTTTGCAATCCGTGCCAATACGATTCGTGAGTCTGGATTTTATTCATCTTATACGTTTACAAACGAATCTATACCTAAAGTCTTTTTACCAATAGAGAGTGGGCAAAACAAATTCCGCAGAAACCTACCGAGTCTTCTACTAAAAAGTCTTCTTGGTAACAGTCCTTCCAGTAGTAACTCATAATAGCGTCCAGTCTTATAAACCCTTGATTCCTACCACAGATCTAAGAAAAGAATCCTGTCAATAAGTTTTTCTCTCAGCTATTTACCATACAGGTTCGATACAGTATTTAATAACCTGGTGTATCAGACAGACTTTATATACACATCACAACACAAACTATGGTGGTGAAAAAAACTCCTAACATCAGAGAGGAACTATCAACTGTGAAACAAACTCCATCAGTCAATAGTTTTTCTCTTCTACAGTTTTGTCTTTTCATTACATTTCCAGCTATTTGTCATATATCTCTCAACATAGTGCACCACAACATTCAGTGTGTCAATATATCCTGCAACATAGTCACCACAACATTCGTTTTTCATATATCTCATCATTTCCCTAGGCTAACCTCACTAGCTTATTGATAATATCATCCTTCCTGTGGAATAATCAAACGGAAACGTTTAATGTTCCCATCTTGATCATCAGATGACTTTTGTTGCACAATGTGACTGGACTGGTAAAATTACTATGATGTTTCCACCTGTAATAGACCTTTACAATGACCTTGTAAGCAGTATTCAGAACTACTTGAGCCCCACTGAAACCTCTTGAACACTAAACCCAACAAACATCCATAATAAACATACCTCCATCAAAAACCATACTTATTACAATGATTCTAAACTTCGTACACTGAAACGTACTGCTCGCCACTAGCCTAGCCTATAGAAAACATTCGTAACACCTGGATATGCTGAGGCATCTTCCAAACTGCCCTTGCTGCTCCAAGAGCGTATGACAGAGCTGCTGCAAACAGACTGGGAAAAATTTGTCAACGTCTTAGGCTCAACACCCCACTTAGCCTGGCATGAGGGACATAAATAGAATTAAGGTAACAGACTGGCAGATCGCGCACCCTCATCCCTTACATAGGGCGAATGAGTTAGTCAGTGCTTGGGCTGCAACATCATCTATGATAATCTTCCTTACCGACACAGGCACAAATAAAATGACAAATATGATTCAAGGGGAGAGACTTGTTTGCTTTAAGCTCAGCAAGCAGATGATTGCAAACCTTCCCTTTCACTAATATTAACTTGATGCAGCACTAACTAAGGGTACTCCACGTCGCCTGTGATTATGGTATTACTTACAACATACTCATATTGCTGTTCGATACCAGGAAACATTACTTGAATTATCTAAACATGAGATATGTAACTGGGGAGCTCCCCTCAATCTTGGGAAACAACACCTTCATCATTCCAATTCCTAAGCCCATCAACAACAAATGCATTTCGCCCAATATCTCTTATAGGCTCTAGTAGAAAACATTTGAGAGAATGATTCTTAAATCGTCTCATGTACATAATCAAAACAATTTTTGACTCCCCGGTTACATGGTTTCATGCATGAAGGAGCGTGCATCATGCATAGCCACCTTTCTCACTCTGCACACTGACAGCTCATACACTACCTTCCTAGACATAAAACCGCTTTCGATGTAGCCCAACCGACATGTAATCATAAGTGATCTGCAGGAATGATGTTTGAGGATGGCTTCTCTTCCGCTTGATTACAAGCTACCTGTCAAACAGAAAAACGTCTGTTGTTTGTTCCAGGGACATAGAAGTGTAACTAGAGCATTGAATTAGGAACCCCACAGGGATTGTGTGCACAGTCCCACACCTGTTTCAAATTCAATTTAATGCATTACATAATGCTATCCTAGTCAGCCCCATCATTATTGATTAACTTTCGATGATGATATAATGATTCACAGCCGCCGATTCTCCAACACCCCAAAACATATCTTAACATGTACATAGCCTCGTTTCAGGACCTGGGGTTGATAATCTCTACTGATAAAACAAAGAAACTCAATAGGCCGTTTTTTTCCCCCCACTCGACAGAGAGCACAGTTTCGTCAGATCCAGTTGCATGATGGTCTCTTCTAGAATATAAAAGTAGATACAGGTAACTAGGCTTTGAGGGTCCACTACTTGACTGTTGTAACAAGACTTTGTCGACAATACAAGAGAAGAACTAAGACACTTAGAGTGTGGCTGGTGTTTCACCCCAGTAGGTGCTAATGTTACAATTGTGAAAATGATGTATCTTTCTTATATAGACAAATTGGTTGGATTATGCTGCTCCACAACTTGCCTTGTGTCTTGACTGGACGCTAGGAGGGCATTAAAAACAGCAGAACTAAGCAATGAATAATCCTTATAGTATGCCGCTCGACTGGCCCAGAATTTTAAATATGCAAAAGAACTATGATATTCCAAGCATCAGAGATCGTGTTATTAACTGAAATAAATATCCTTAATAGGGGTTAATATTGCTCAGGCAAGCACATTCAAACCCCTGCACAGAAGCCCTCCAAACTTTCCTCAGCACTGGTGAACACTCCTCCAGAGGGAAATAAAAAAACGGGAACCGACCTCCGCATGAATCAGATACATATCTATGCCCAGTAAGGCAACAGCGCACTTCTCCGCTCCATGGAATTTTACCCCAAATTCCAAACTACCATTCCTCCATTTCCCCCCAAACTACTTCTTAAATCACAACCAAAACTTCGCCTTGAACCCAAACAGGGGCCCTTAAGCTGTATTGATAATTTAGTCACACAGCACACACTCTCGCAAATTATTTTCGCTGATGGTTCGTTCACCAATCCACTGGGGCAGCAGGTAGTGCTGCTGTCGTACAGAGTGATGGCTCCTTAAAGAAATTGGAGACGCATCAATAATTTTGGGGCCCCTACCCTTCAGACAGAACTGTTTTGCCATACTCATTGCACTGAAAACATCTATGTATCAAAATTGACAGTTTAATTGTAACTGATTCTCTGTCATTCCATAAATGCTCTCAACTCATAAGCATAAATTGTGGCATGCTTGTGTCAGAAGCCAGACACAGGTATGGTAGGATTGTGGACATGGAGTCAGAGTGCACATGCTGTGGATTCCATCTCACATTGGTCTTCAGATGCATGATAGAACTGATAAATTGGCTAAGCTGTATGCTTTTAAAGAGGAGTAGATTACAATCTTGGCTTGTCAGGTAGTAGTTTGAGAACAATAATACGAAAAGAACTTCAACTGAATTTTTATGGACTTAAGGCTCAGGAGATTGACACCAGTGATCCATCTATCATCACTCTATCATGCAGGAGGACCACATTTCTATGGTGCACCCAACAAAAAAAGCGACTCTTGGATGCAAAACGCCCGCCCCGGGCTGGGTTACAAGTATTTTTTGGCAGGTTAAATCACTACCACCAATTAACCAAACAAAAAGTAAACTTGCCAATGGACATTGTCACACCGCGCATTAGGGTACGGAGTGGAAAAATTTTAATAATTTAAAAACAACCACTCAGAAATTTTCAAAAAATGGCAAAGTATTTTATCCACAGGGGGTAAAATACGACCACTGGAGAAATACCCTGTTTTTGCTATGTAAAAAACATTACCACAGGGTTGCATGTGTGTGTGTGTTGTGGGGGTGTGTGTGGTTGGGGGTGGTGTGTGGTGGTGTGGTGTGTTTTTGTGTGTGTGTGGTATGTGGGTTGTGGGTGTTTTTGTGTGTGGGGTTTGTATGTGTGGGGTTGTTTTGTGGGGTGTGTTGTGTTGTATGTTTGCATTCCCATTTTGAATTGCAGGGGTCAGTCCAAGCTCCTTGGTTGTGTTTTTGTTACCATTTTGTCCTGGCACAGTCGTTTAGACACAGGCCTGGTGTGTGTGTTTGTTGTTGGTTTGTGTGTGTGTGTGTGTGTGTGGTGTGTGCGTGTGTGTGGTGTGTGTGTGTGTGGGTGTGTGGTGTGTGTGTGTGTGTGGGGTGGTGTGTGGTGCGGTTATGTGTATGAGTGTGGTGGGTATATGGGGGGTTTTTGGGTGTGTGTGTGTATATTTGTGGCGGTGTGTTAGAGTTTATGGGGGTTTGTGTGGTGTGGGTGTGTTGTGTGTGTGTGGTTATGGGTGTGTGTTTATGTTGTTGGTTTATTGTGTGTGTGTTTTGTTTTTTTGTGTTGTGGTGTGTAGAATTGTAATGTGGGGGTGGTGTGTTATGTGTGTTGTGTGTGTTTTTGTGCCAAACAACAATTTTTGCCCCAAAAACTATTACAGTTGGACCGGGTGTGGAAGGTAAATTGCTCATTACACAAAAAATTGTTCATGATTGCAGCCATTAAAACGTAAGTAAACCCTTTTTACAGTATTCATTACCTTTTTAACTTGTGAAATTTCATTACCTTTGTACCTATTCAGCCACAAAACTCGGGGCCCGTCCCTGGACCCATTAAAGTACCTCTGTAATCTGTAAATACCTTTTTAACTTTTCATGATTGTGACTAACCACCTGGAGTTCATTACCTTTGAATTTGTGAAATTCATTACCTTTGTAAATTGTGAATTCTTACCTCTGTAACTTGCTCACTACAAACTTTTGGGGTCCAGTCCCCCGGACCAATTATGTACCTTGTAACTTTTGAAATACCCCACAGGGGTGGGGATGGGGTCATAATAAACATATTAAACTTAACATAGCACCACAACTTAGTGTGTAAATATGTTAAAATTGAACTCACATACATAAAAAGTCTGGGAGACATTAACACACAGTCGTACTGGGGCCCGGGTTGTGGGGTCGTACTGCCAGGTTTTGTGGCGTCCCACTGGCCGGTTTTGGCGCCCCACCAAAATCTTTTATCAGTAATCGAATCATCCGGTTGATAGTTTTTTTTCATCACCGAGTTTTTTATCCCTGTTGTGGTGAATGTTTTTTTTTCATTATTGAAGAGGAGGAAAGAGAAAGAGAAAACCCCAGAGAATTATTTAATAATTAAAATTTAAATTAAATTAAAGTTTATTAAGATAATTTAAAAAGAATATCTCTGTTTTAACTCCAATCGGAAGTTAAAAACTTCTTCACATATTTAATTTTTTCCAAAAAAATTCATCAAAATAGTAAACCCCATTCCATTTCTTAAGAAAAATTTTAAAAACATGATCAAAAATTTTTTTAATTTTTTTACACTATTCATAAGAATTTCATTAAAATTAAACAGAGCGTGGGAGAGTTAAAATCTTTTGAGAACATTTCCATTTATAATTGGTACGATAGTTGTTTGAGGTGTAAAAAGTACCATGTATGTAATTGGGTTGTAGTAGTTGTTTGTAGTGATGTTATGGTTTGAGAAAGTGAAAAGTAAACATCAAAGAAACTATAGAATAATAAAAATTCACATAAAGAAGAGCACAGTTCGGTAAGCTGCAGCCTACTACTCTGCTGTCACCTGGGTGACTTGCTTCCCGCCTAGCTGAAATCTGTCACCTGGCCCCCACCCTTTCCGCTGTCAACATTTAGCAAAAAAAAGAAAATAA